>PVJI01021229.1:0-27437 GCA_004026765.1 Micronycteris hirsuta
AGAATGTAAACTCTCAAAGGGAAGGAATCTAACTGATCTTATCCATCAATCATTCCACAGCACCTAGAGCATTTCCCAGTGAGCTGACATCCCTCAATAAATATGTATGGAATCAATGCTGGAATTTTTAACATATCTTTGCTAAGCCTCTGATCCAAAGTATTTATAGAATCTAGTTTCTTTGGAAACACATTATCTTGATGGGTACAAATAAGGAGAGATGGTCGACATAGAGAAGGTCCCTCAAGTAAGCAGGATGAACATGTTGGAGAGGCTTTCTGGACAAGGTAACTAGAGTATGAATATCAGGCTTACAGAGAATTTTTCTTTAAAAGAGGATGTCAGAAAAGAACAAAATATTAAGTGCATGGGGTACATCCATTGGTTCATTTTAATCAACATTTATTGAGACAGAAGCACTATTTTTTTTTGAGAAATCTGGCAATTACAGGTATATAAAGAAGATAAAAGTATGTATATCAAGGGGTCATTGTCCAATCTTTATTTAAATGGAATGGGAAAGCTTGAGCATGATTTCTTGTCCAAAGCAAAACAACCATGAAAGGGAGGTACTCCAGATATTTTAGACTTGAAATATTGAATACAAGACCCAAGGGGGCCTTGGGAACCTCAGGAAATCTACCACCATTGCCCATGTCCTTGGGTCATATGGGTATAAGTTATTTGGCTACTCCATTTCCTTTATTGTACTTACATCCCCATGGCTATTCTGTAACTTCCTTCTTAATCTCCTCACTTCATCCATTCTCCACCTCCCACCTCCCATCTGGCAACTATCGGGTAACTAACTTCTTTTGTCTTGCTGCTTTTAAGAGTCTCTATCTTTTAACCTTTGGCCTTTTCATTATGATGTGTCTTGGAGTGGCCCTCTTTGCTTCCATCATAATTAGGACTCTCTGTGCTTCCTGGACTTCCATGTTAATTTCCTTCACTAAATTGGGGAAGTTTTCTTTCATTATTTTTTCAGATAGATTTCCAATTTCTTGTCTTTCTCTTCTTCTGGCACCCTTGTGATGCAAATGTTGGACCACTTCAAGTTGTCCCAGAGGCTGTTTATACTATTCTCATTTTTTTAGATTTTTTTTTCTTCTTATTCTGTGTGGTTGTGTTTTGCTTCCTTATGTTCCAAATCATTAATTTGATTCTCAGCTTCATTCACTTTACTGTTGTTTCCATATAAATTGTTCTTTATTTCAATTAGTGTATCCTTCATTTCTGGCTGGGTCTTTTTTATGCTGCTGAGGTCCTCACTAAGGTCCTTGAGCATCCTTATAAACAGTGTTTTCAACTCTGCATCTGATAGATTACTTATTCCATTTTGTTTACTTCTTCCTCTGGAGCTTTGATCTGTTCTTTCATTTGTGCCATGTTTCTTTGTCTCCTCATTTTGGCAGCCTCCCTATATTTATTTCGAAGTATTAGGTAGATCTGCTGTGACTCCATGTCTTGGCAGTGTGGCCTAATGTAGAAGGTGTCCTGGAGGGTCCTATGGCACAGCTTCAACTATCACCCAAGCTGGCTACTCAAGGTGCACCCTTCATGTGGGCTGAGTATACCCTCTTCTTATAGTTGAGGCTTGATTGCTGTTGGCAGATGAATGGGAGGGATTTTCCCAGACCAGTCAGCTGCAAGGACTGGTTATGATGACTAACCAACAACCACTGCTCTCTGTGGAGGGTGAACTGTAGAGGAGGTAGTGCCTTGATGTGGTCTGTAGCTATCCACTGGGTGTGCTGACCCTGGAGTTTTCCAGGTGATACAGACCAAGATGAGCCCCCACCTGTTTTTTGCCCAGACTACCCTGCTTTAGCTATAAGACAATTTGAAATGGCTACTACTTGTGCTGGGCTTGGAGATTCCCAGATAAGGCCAAGATGTAAATCTAATCTGGCTGCCACTAGAGCTCACTAAAGCCAGCTGTTGCTTGCTTGATGGGATTTAGGAAGTTGTGAAGTGTGAGCCAAGACCAGCCATACTTATGGAAAAGGAGCTTAGGTGGGCCCATAAGTTGCAGGGGGCAGAGCCTCTGGGGGTCTCCAAGTAGTGATACAGTGTTAGACAGGTTGACAGTATGCCACCAGCTTACCAGGTCTGTGAGGGGAGGGTTTAGCACAGGGACAATGGCCTCAGCTCATCCTGATGCCAACACTTCTGTTTCCGTGGTATGCCACTGGTACCCTTCAAGATACTCCCTGGTGCTACAGCCCAGAGGCAGTGAGTCTGAGAAGGTAAGTCTTTGTCTGGGTTCTTTAAGAGGAACTGCTTGGGACTCCAGCAGTTTTTTCTACCAACTCAATCCCTGCTTGTTTAGGTAGCCAGAAGTTTGGGGGACTTATCTTCCTAGCACTGGAATCCTGGGCAGGTGGCCTGGTACGGGTCTGGGACACCCTGCTAGTGAAATATCCCTCCAGAATTTTTATCCACATAGGCATTGGACCACCCCATTCCATGTCTGTGCCCCTCCTACCAGTCTGGATGGATATGGTTTCTTTAATTCCGTAGTTGTCAAGCTTCCATTCAGCTCAATTTCTGATATTCCTGAGTGATGGTTGTTCTATATTTTAGTTGTAATTTTGATGTGGTTGTGCAAAGAGGCGAGCCATGTCTGCCTATGCTGCCATTTTGACTGAGAGCCCCTGCTTAATATTAATGGTATTTTTCCAAGAGCAAAAAATTTTCATTTTGATTAAGTCTAATTGATCGAATTGTTTGTATGGTTTAGAATTTTAGTGTCCTAAGAAAGTTTTGCCTACAACAAGGCCATGGTCATTTTTCACTGTTTTCTTCTAGAAGTTTTATAGCTTAGCTTTTACATTTAAGCCTTTGGACTATGTTGAGTTACTTTCTATGTGGTATGACATAGGGTCAATGTCATTATTTTCCATCTGGACATCCTGTTGTCCCAGCACCATTTGTTGAAAAGACTTTCTTTCCTGTTTGAACATCAATTTACCATACATGTATGAATCCATTTCTATGGCTTCATAGTAAATCTTGAAATAAGACAATGTAATGACATTTTTTTTTTTCACAAGCACCTCTGGCCACATATACATATCCAATTTCTTTGGACAGCACAAAAATATCAAAAGCAAAGTTGCTAACTATCTCAAAAGCAATCATGCTGAGTTATGATTCTTCCAAGTTTCTTGTCAATATCAGTAAGGTGGAATCAACATTTTTCTTTTTAAACAAGCTATAGATCAATATGGCTTAGAAAAATGAGCGATTATCTAGATTTTTATAACATCTACCTTATGAAGTATATCCCTTCTCCAGGCAAATTTCTGCTGACTACAGCCAAGAGGCCTCTTCTCCCCTTTGTTCCTCTTCACTCACACACCCCTCGAAGCTGAGGTAGTGTAATAGTTAGAAAGGGAAGTTGGAGTTAGGGGATGTCAGAGAAGATCTCTAAACAAATTCTTATCTCATGCAATATACTGGCACATGGGTATCCATGCTCTTTTTAATATTTCTTCAATAGCAAGATATTAAAGAAAGAATCTGTGCTCCTTTTCAGAGAGGGTAAGTCACTTACTAACAAGCCCGTGCCTACCTACCCTTCTCTGAAAAATTACCATTTCCCAGGGGCCTAAAGCTGATCCCAGTGGCCTGTAAGTCGTTCTCTACTCCCAGAAAACTGTATCTTCAAGTCTATAGCGGACTGTCCAAGCCCAGGCTTCTCAGACAACTCAAGAAATAAGATACAGCCCTAGCCAGGTGGCTCAGTTGGTTCAAGCATTATCCCAAGCACTGAAACAGTGCAGGTTTGATTTCTGGTCAGGGCACATACCTAAGTTGCAGGTTCAATCCCCATTTGGGGCTAGTATGGGAGGCAACCCATAGACGTGCTTCTCTTACATCGATGTTCCTCTCAATCTTTCTCTCTCTCCCTTGCTCTCTAAAATTAATAAATGTATCCTCAGTGAGGGTTTGAAAAATGAGAGAAAGAAGACACACGTTCTTAAATAATGTCTCCATATAAGGTCTGATGTTGCCTGGTTTTTGTTTGTGTGATTATAAAAGATTTGAACCCCTAAATTACAATGCATGTGCCTGCAACACTACTACTAAATTAGAAAGGATACAAATTAACTTGGTTGTTCTGGAAACAAAACAAAAACGGCTTTGGTACTCTTTCCTGACCTTTGTGATCCTTTCTCACCCTGCCAATGACTTTACAAGCCATAAAGAATATCATCCTAGTCACAGAGCTTACTGGGATTGACAACTCAATGAAGTACCACAAATTGAATGATCATACAAGCATTCCCAGATGGAGTATTAGAACACTGCCTCTATCCCAGAACAATCTCTCATACCCATATATACTTATCATTAATCTCTCTACTTCCCCAAAATTTACACTAGTCACTATTCAGACTACTAACATTACATGTTAAATTTGCCACTGTTTAGCCTTCTACATTTAGAATCATATTGCATGCATTCTTTTCATTTGACTTTTTTTTATCACAACTTAATATTGTAAGTTTATTGCTGTATTAGCTGTGATGTTTGTTTCCATTAAAACATTCCATTGTTTTAATGTACCACAATTTACAATATGTACCCCTTTGACTATGAATGGAAATAGGAGTTGTTTCCAGTTTGTGACCTTTATAAGCAGTGCTGCCATGAACATTATCACTGATACAACTTTTAAATGTTATGTTTTTAATATCTTTTTTTTAAAGATTTTATTTTATTTATTTTCAGGGAGAGAGAAAGAGCAATGTATGGTTGCCTCTCACATGGCCCTCGTTGGGGACCTGGCCCGCAACCCAGGCATGTGCCCCGACTGGGAATCGAACAGGGACCCTCTGGTTCCCAGCCCGCGCTCAATCCACTGAGCTACACCAGCCGTGCTGTTTTTAATATCTTAGACAGAATGTTTGCATCTCACAACACAGATTCTTTCATTTCCATCATTTGTATTTATCTAACCAAATTCCCCTTCCTCCCTCAATTTTTTAGCTCTTCTTTTTATAAGTATTTTTCATTGATTATGCTATTACAGTTTTCCCAATTCTTCCCCCTCCGCCCTGACCCCTAACTCCTCCAGGATTCTCCTCCTTAGTTCGTGTCCATGGGTTGTATGTATAAGTTCCTGAGTCCTCTGTTTCCTATACCATTTTTTATCTCTCCCCATCTGTTATATGCCTACTAATTATGCTTCTTCTTCCCGTACCATTTTCCCCCATTCCTGCCTTCTCCCTCCTCACTGAAATCCCTCCGTGTGATGTCCATTTCTCTGATTCTATTCCTGTTCTAGTTGTTTGCTCAGTTTTTTATTTCATTGTTTCTTTTTTTTTAGATTCATTTGTTGATAGTTGTGCGTTTGTTGTCATTTTACGGTTCATATTTTTTATCTTCTTTTTCTTAGATAAGTCCCTTTAATGTTTCATATAATGGCTTGGTGATGATGAACTCCTTTAACTTGACCTTATCTGGGAAGCACTTTATCTGCCCTTCCATTCTAAATGATAGCTTTGCTGGATAGAGTAATATTAGATGTAGGTCCTTGCTTTTCATGACTTCAAATACTTCTTTCCAGCCTCTTCTTGCCTGCAAGGTCTCTTTTGAGAAATCAGCTGATAGCCTCATGGACACTCCTTTGTAGGTAACTCTCTCCTTTCCTCTTGCTGCTTTTAAGATTGTCTCTTTGTCTTTAATCTTGGGTAATTTAATGATGATGTGCCTTGGTGTGTTCCTCTTTGAGTCCAACTTCTTTGGGACTCTCTGGGCTTCCTGGAAGTCTATTTCCTTTGCCGGATTGGGGAAGTTCTCCTTTATTATTTGCTCAAATAAGTTTTCAATTTCTTGCTGTTCTTCTCCTTCTGGCACCCCTATAATTTGGATACTGGAACATTTCAGGTTGTCCCAGAGGTTTGTAAGACTCTCTTCACTTTTTTGAATTCTTGTTTCTTCATTTTGTTGCAGTTGGTTGTTCCGGCTGCCTGTGAGGGAGGGTCCAGAGAGGGAACAGTACAGCTTGCCTGCTCATCTCCAGCGCACTTTCCAATAGACTCTCATGTAAGACTGGGAATTTTTCCCACTGTGGCAACCACCACAGTCCAGTCAACTCTGAGTCTTAGTTTCCCCTTAGGTCAGCTCCAAACACGAGGCCTGCCGCCTTACTGGTCTGGTTGTTCTGGTTGATTTTTTCTTTAATTCCTTGGTTTTCGGAGTTCCAATGTGACAGGTAACCTCCGTGTTACTGAACCGCAGGAACACCTCCCAGTCTGCAGAGAGTGGGACTCTGAGAGGGCAGCCCCCACCTGCAGAGAGCAAGGAGCTGCAGCAGGCTCCAGCCCCCAGGAAGGCAGCAGCCCCCCTCTGCAGAGGGCCTTCCTGCCTGCAGAGGGGGCGAAGGACAGGCAACCTCTGTGTTTAGTTTTTGAACTTGTGTTTAGCTTATGAATCATATAACGTTCTGTGCCTTGCTCCTAGTTTTCACCAGATAAGATAGCTAGACCTAACTTTTGCGTCAAGCTTCTGTAACCTTGCTTGCCACTAGGCAGAGAGTCTTGTCACGTAGGCAGGGCGTGAGTCTTGTCACGTAGGCAGGAAGTCCGGGGTTATTTAAACTCTGGAGAGTCAGAGTTCGGGGCTCGGAATTTGGAGTCCACCTCCTCCGAGCTCGCGCGCCGCGCGTCATAAAAAGAGTCTTTATGATGTGCTCCACCATCTCTCCCTCATGTGAGTTATGTTTCCGCAACACCATGAGTTTGATTTTCTGGTGCTTTTGGTTGGTTGTTGCTTTTAGATTGGTCGTTATCCTCCTTTTGGTTGTGCGAGGAAGTGAACGGTTTCTACCTATGCCTCCATCTTGGCTGGAACCCCTAACTGATATGTCTTGATGCACATGTGCACACAATTCTACTAAATATATGTAGGAATGAAAACATTGGCTTATTTCTGTCATTTTATTTTATGTGATATCTATGATTTCTTGCTTAGATTTCTCTTTCTTACTTTTGTCATACTGATTGATATTTCTTTATTTCATTTTACTATTGCATTAGCTAAGATAACATGACCTTTTATGTCAAAATGAATCTCCATTTTTATCCAAAAATAATCTATCAATCATGCACCCATTCGCTGTCACTACACACACACACACACACACACACACAACCCTTTCACACATACTACCATTTTCTAATTGAACTAGTTAGAATTTTAATTACGGATTGGTCTTATGATTTATACAATTATTTACATCACTAGTTTTACTGGTTTCTCTACTAATTCGGTTGACATATAATCTTTGATTTCAAAGCATAGTCCTTAAGAGTATTAAAATAGCCCTGACTGGTGTGGCTCAATGTACTGAGTGCCAGCCTGTGAACCAAAGCATCGCTGCTTCAATTCCCAGTCAGGACACATGCCTCGGTTACAGGCCAGGTCCCTAGTGGGGGAATGCAGGAAGCAACCACACATTGATGTTTCTCTCCTTCTCTTTCTCCCTCCTCTCCCCTCTCTAAAGATAAATAAAGAACATCTTTAAAAAAAAAAGAGTATCAAAAATAGTGCTGTAATATCATGTAGTATCGCATGCTGCTGCTGCAAACTCTGATATCAGTCTGCTTTGCACTTAGTGATTTCCAACTGGTGTGCTGCAAGAACTTTTAAAACACGCAATACCAGTTTAGTCAGGGACACTGACCTCTTTTCCTTTAGATTGTCAAATTTCAAAAATGACTATAGCTGACCCAATAATAACCATCCAGTGTGAACAAATCAAAATTAAACGTTTCTTTCGTAAGATCAACTAAAAATGTAATAGATTTTTTAATGTATTGTAGAATTTTAGTAATTAGTTTATGTGAGCCATGAAGTGACAAGGGTTGAAAATTCCTATTTTAACTTATCTACAAATAACATGATTTGGTCCTTTGGTTATTATTATTACTACCTGTTTTCTTTTTGTTTTACTTAAAGTACAATTGGCATGTTTACTCATTTGTTCATCTTTAAACTCTTTACTGTTTATTTTAAGAGAATGATGATATTGCCAGGATATATCTAAAAAGAGTTATCCTTATCATCATTATTATTATAAATTCTGATCAATGTTTAATGTATATTTCATTATAAAGAATCAGGCCATCACAGCTCTGAGAAATGTTCCACAATTTCTTTGATAATTTTTTTGCCAATATTCTTTCTGATCTCTCCTTATGGGAACTGTATTAAAGTCGGTCAGATTTTGGCAACAATCTGGATGTAGCCTACATGTTTCTTTAAAGAGCTTTATAGCTCTTTACAGCCTTTTCAATTTCTTTACACTTTCAAGCTACGATCTGATAAATCCTCAATTGAACATTCTAGCATAGTAGCTGAACCTTCAGGTGTATTCATTCAAATGTTCAGCCAGAAATAAAACTTCAATTGGAAATTAGGAAGTAAAAAGTCTCAAATGACTTATTTTCATATAAATTTCAGGTGTACAATTTATAATACAACAACTGTATACTCCATCGTGTGCTCAGTACCCGAAGCCTAGTCTCCTTCTGTCACCGTATATGTGTGACCCCCTTTACCCTTTCATCCTCCACCCACCCCCGTTCCCCTCTGGCAAACACCATTCTGTTGCCTCTATGAGTTAGGGGTTTCATTTGTTTCTTTATTTGTTTTGTTTGTTCATTTGTTGCTTTTATATCCCACATATGAGTGAAATTACATAGTTCTTGCACTTTTCCTTCTGACTTATTTCACTTTGCTGAACACTGTACTTCCAAGATCCATCCATATTATTGTAAAGAGCAATGTTTCATCTTTTTTACAGCTAAGTAGGGTTCCATTGTATATATGTACCACATATCTTCTTTATCCAATCATCCATTAAAGAATAGTTATATTGTTTCGATGTATTGGCATTGTGAATAATGATGCACTCAACATAGGAACACATATAGTTTTACAAATAAGGTTTTTTAATTTTTCAAGTAGATACTCAGAAGAGGGATTGCTAAGTGATATGGTAGTTTTCCATAGTGACTGACAAATTTACATTCCCACCAGCAGTGTTCAAGAGTTCCCTTTTCTGCATATTCCCTCCAACACCTGTTATTTCTTGTCTTCTTGATAAAAAGTCAGTCTAACAGATGTGAGATGTTATATCATTGTGGTTTTGATTTGCATTTCCCCTATTACCGGTGTGGCTGAGCATATTTCATATATCTTTTGGCCATCTATATGTCCTGCTTTGAAATGGGTCTGTTCAGGTCCTCTGTCATTTTTTATTTATTTATTTTTTAAAAAATTATTTTATTGTTGTTCAATTACAGTTGTCTGCATTTACCCTCCCCTCCCCACCCCAGGCAAACCCACCTCCATCCCTTGCTTCCACCCTCCCCCTTGGTTTTGCCCATGTGTCCTTTATAGCATTTCCTGAATATCCTTGTCCCCATTATCCCCTTCCCACTCCCCTCTGGTTACTGCCAAAATGTTCTAAACTTCAATGTCTCTGGTTATATTTTGTTTCTCTGGTTGTATTTTGCTTGCTTACCTCACAAGCGTCTTGGCTGTGACTGATCTGAATTCCCCAATAGCTGATCTGGCTTTGGTGCCTTCACTCCTGAGTCCTTATATAAAACCTTTTAACATTTCATATTGTAGAGGCTGCATGATGATGTACTCCTTGAACTTGATCTTATCTGAGAAGCACTTTATCTGCCCTTCCATTCTAAATGAAAGCGTTGTTGGATAGATTACTCTTGGTTGTAGGTCCTTGCTTTTCATGATTTGAAATATTTCTCTCCAGCCCCTTCTTGCTTGGAAAGTCTCCTTTGAGAAATCCGCTGACAGTCTTATGGGAATTCCTTTGTAGGTAACTGTCTCCTTTTCTCCTGCTGCTTGCAAGATTTTCTCCTTATTCTTAATCTTGGGTAATGTAATTATGATGTGCCTTGGTGTGTTCCTCTTTGGGTCCCACTTCTTTGGGGTTCTCTGAGCTTCTTGGATTTCCAGGAAGCCTATTTCCTTTGCCAGATCTGGGAAGTTCTCCTTCATTATCTGTTCAAAAATATGTTCAATTCCTTGGTGTTCCTCTTGTCCTTCTGGCAGCCCTATGATCCGGATGTTGGGTCGTTTACAAATATCTCTGAGGTTCCTGAGTCCCTCCTCATTTTTTTGAATTCTTATTTCTTCCTTCTGGTCTATACTATTGATTTGAGTCCCAGCTTCCTTTTTTTCCCTATTGGTTCCCTGTAGATCATCCCTCATTATCTTTATCGTATTCTTCATTTGTTCATTTATTTGAGTCCACCTTTCTTCCAGTTTTGTTAGCATTTTGATTACGAGCGTTTTAAACTGGGCATCTGATAGGTTGACTATGTCGCCATCCGTTAGTTGTAATTTGTTCTGATCTTTCATTTTGGCCATTTTCATTCTTTTTATCTCAGCGCACCTGTCGGATTTTTAGGTGTTTGCCAGTGCCTGGCAACCTGGGTCTCTTTTTTTGTGACGTTTCCTCTGAGGGCAGGGCCTGGGAGGGAGCAATGGTGACTGCTGTTCACCGCTGGCTCCCAATTACCCTCCGCTCCCTAGTTCCTTACTGCCTCCTCCACCAGTCTCGGCCCTGCTGGTTCCCACTGTCCTCTCCAGATACACCGCCGGCCTGTGGGGTTCACCCGTTGTTTGGGGTCGTGTTTTGTTTAGGTGCTAGCGGCGTGAGTCCCTCCGGGCAAACTGCCTCTTGCTCCGCTCCTCTGCTTGGTTCTGCCCTGCTTACCGGCCTGGATGTACTTCCTCTCCCACTTCCTGGGTGTCGGACTTCCCTTCAGTTCGTTTCTGTCCGTTCTGGTTGTTTATTTTTCGCTATTGAGTTCGTTGTTTAAACTCTCTGGTTGTGAGCGACGGCTAAGTGCATCCACCTACGCCGCCATCTTGGCGGAAGTCCTTCCCCTGTCATTTTTTAAAGCAGACTATTTGCTTCTATATTTTTGGTTGCATGTGATCTTTATATATTTTGGATATTGGTCCCTTAACAGAGGTATCATTTGTAATATTTTCTCCCATTTGGTTGGTTGCCTTTTTGTTTGGATGATGGTTTCTTTTGATGTGCAGAAACTTTTTAGTTTGATGTTTTCCCATTCATTTAATTTTTTCTCTTACTTCCCTTATCTTTGTGGTCAAGTTCACAAAAATTCCTCTGAGGCCAAGTCTATAATTTTCATGCCTATGCTTTCTTCTATTTTATTGTTTCAGGTTTTATATTCACATCTTTTACCCATTTTGAGTTATTGTTTGTGTATGGTATCACACAATGGTCTAGTTTCATTCTTTTGCATGTGACTTTCCAGTTTTCCCAGTGCCATCTATGAAGAGACTTTCCTTTCTCCATTGTATGTTTTTGGCTTCTTTGTCAAAAATTGATTGCCCAAATCAATTAATATGATATACCACATGACCAAAATACATGATAAAAATCATATGATCACATCAATGGATGCAGAAGAACACTCGACAAAATACAACATCCATGTATGATTTTGTGTTTTTATTTTTTATTGCATTTTTCCCATTATCATTTAACCCCCTTATACCCCTCTCCCCTCAACAGTCTCTACACTGTTATCCATGCCCATGAATCCTTTTTTTTCTTGATCCCTCCACCCCCTAACTTCCTCCCACCATAGCTGTCATCCTGCTCTCTATCTATGAGTCTGTCTCTATTTTGTATGTTAGTCAGATTGTTCATTAGATTCTACATATGATTGAAATCATATGGTACTTGTATTTCTCTTGACTGGCTTATTTCACTTAGCATAATGTTTTCCAGGTCCATTTATGCTACTGCAAAGGGTAAAATGTTCTTTTTTAGGGCAGAGTAATATTCCATTGTGTAAATGTCCCATAGTTGTATTTTGCATTTGACAAAATACAACATCCACTTATGATCAAAACACTCATTAAAGTGGTATAGAAGGAAAGTGCCTTAACAAAATAAAGGCCACATATGACAAGCCCTCAGCTAATATCATATTCAAAGGTAAAAAATTGAGAGCATTTCCTCTAAGATCAGGAGCAACACGTGAATGCCCATTCTACCACAATTATTCAACATAGTAAGTAATACAAGTCCTGGCCAAAGCAGTAAAGCAAAAAATAAAATAAAATAAATAAAATAAAATTAAAGGCATCCAAATTATGAATGAAGATGTAAACCTGTCACCATTGTAGATTACATGATTCTGTATATAGAAAACCTCTAACACTCTACCAAAAGACTATCAGAAATGATAAATAAATATAGCAGTGTTGTGGCAGGCAAATTTATTTTTTATACTCTAACATTTTCTCCACTGAATATGTCTCTTTAGAATAGTGTTTTTTTCAAAATGTAATTCACTACTTGGCAGCCTTACAAAATAAGATTTTGGTGTTTATACAAATGATAGTTCCTGAGCAATAATCTAGACAACCCAGGTCAGAATCTCTGTGAGTGGGGCTGGAAATCCACATTTGTAAATTGTTCTCCAGTACTAATTACACAAAATAAATATTGAGAACAATCTCTTTGAAATACTAACTCATACTTTTAACTCTAAATTGCTTAACACAAAATCTAGCTAATCAGGCAGAGGAATGAGGACATTATAATACTTAACACCTCCATTAATTTATAGCAATTTTGCTTTCTTTGAATAGATCACTGCCTGCCATGAATCTATCTCCATAATCTGGCATTCAAATAGACCAAAACTGTATGATAAGCTAAAAGGAAAAACCATCATATAAATGTCAACATTCTAAAGTACAGTCAAATAATCTACCACCAGCACACAAGTCATTCTCTACAGGTAACAGTAGAGTTTGGAAGTAAGGAACATTTTTTTCTCTTCTCTACTTCCTTTTTCCTGCCTCCTGAGTCTCTACTTCTTTGTTTACACAACCCCAGTACCTGCTCTGAGGCACACATAACTACAAAGAATGGCTTATTGCCTTTGAAAATGATCAGAACAAGTGCCTGATACCCAGATCTCAGATAAACACACTGTTATATATATTTTTCTTAGGGAATAAGTCAAAAATAGAGAAAACATGGCCTTGAACAAGGATAAAGTTCTGTAACTATTATTAGATTCTTGCTGGAACTGACAAAGTTGACTTTTTATTTTGATTGCAAAGGATTTATTCCCAGACACCCTAGCTGAGGGTGAGAAGGAGAGATTTCATTATTCCTTAACTGTCAAGGTAGCTTCCCCCAGAGGAAAATTTTAGTGTGTTCTTAAACTACCTATAGCTAGTAAAGGCTTTTGCATTATTCTTCAGCAGAAGTCATCTTATTAGACTCCATAACTACCATGGGCTAAGTTTAGGCAGGACCAAATATATGAATTGATTTCCACATTACAATTTCTCTAGTCAACATAAAATCTATCATATTTTGCTGTATATATGAGTACATTTTTGCCCAAATTTTTGAGGGGAAAAATAAGGATGTGCATTATACATGGTCAGTTCTAATTCCATATCTATATACATGTTTTTAATCTTTTATTTATGCTTATGCATTAAAAGTATAACTCTACAAAGCAACAATATCCATATGCCAAATAATACCCTGGAATACAATAATCAGTTTTGTTCCTAAACATAAATAAATAAAAAATTGAATTAAAAATTAAAACAACAGATTTTTTCCCTGAAAGTTTGGGCCAAAAATGTGGGTACACGTTATACACAGCAAAATACAGTAATTATTTCCATTATGGTAGGAGATCTAAAGTGGTTTCCTTTAGGATAAAAATTGCTGTTCCCAAATCACTGCTGAATCATCTTTTTCCCTGTGGACATATGAAAAATCTACCAGCTACGTTCAGGGAAGGTTTTGAAGGATGTCTGACACATTCAACTCTTACATAGACCCCAGAAGAGCTTATTCATGAAGAGTGCAGAGTGTGAAGGGCCTGGTACTGTAATGGGACCCACACTGACTTCCCAGGTCCTCATGCCAGAAAGAAATTTGTCTGATTCTGAACCAGACTGTCCAATGGAGATAATTACCATGAAGTCTACTTTCCTCTCTACATGTCTTTGTCTATGCCTTTAAGGAGAAAGTTCAGAGGATTCTAGCTCAGAAGGCTTAGTCCTAAGTCTTAGAATTAAAAAAAAGCAGCTGCAGCTTCTATCTTTTATGGTTCCTTCCAAACCATGTTGGAATTTAAAGGCTGGAGAGGCCTTCCTTGGGTCTCAACTTCTCATATGTCCTAGAGGAAAGAATCTTCTCTTTTTTAGACAATAACAAAAAAAGAAGAAGAAGAAGCAGGGCTTGCTAAAACATTAGCAGAAAAGAGAAACAGCATCTCTCTTATCTTTCAGTCTATACCAAAATGATGAAAGCAATCTCCATGGCTAATATATGTTATTAACTTATGGAAGAAGTACCAGGAGATAGAACGCTATCTCTGAAAGTTAACCTTCAGGGTCAAGTTCCCTGGCTGCAGCTGCAGTATGTAGTTTAAGTTAAAGTTCAAAGGAAACAGGTATTGCCTTAATTCAGGCCCTTCTGTATTGATCATTCCTTTCATTCTCAATTCAAAGTTCCCAATCTTTATCATAATTTGACATTTGGTGATCCAAAATCTAATGCTTATTCTCCCTTCAGAGGCTGGTCTGACATTCCACTTTCAATCTTCATAATCCCCTGGAGATTGGAGAGAGCTCTCTCTTGGGAGCTTCCATTTTTTCCACATTTCCACTCCCAGTGCTACAGGATCCTCTGGTCCTCAGGCCTTATTCATCCCATTCAAGCAGCCTGTGTCTCTTTTCCTGATGTTTTTTTGGAAACACTTGCCGGTTTCATGGTTCCTTTGGTTTTAAGGCCAAATTAACCAGAAATCATCTCAGCAAATTTATCTCTACTCCCTGAAAAGAAATGGAGGCACCAAATGAATTTCATATCTTCAATAGCCAAGCTACACTTCCTGAGCCAACTAAACTCCAAGTCCCTTACACTGTTTAAACACTGAAGCGGGGGTGATAAAACATATATTGAAGGTTTTATGTTTCCCCAGACAGCAACCGTACCTACTGGTTCAATGGAATACACTCCTTAGAGCTATCATTCTCTCTTAATTACTTTTTGTGCTATATCACACTGAAAAATTCCCTCAAACCCAATCTGAGCACTCATTCCTTATAAGTTCTTCGTTTACCTCTTCTAGGTCCCCAGTAACAGCTCCTTTTTCCAGACTTGTCTAAATTGCTACACATTCTGTTACGTCTAGGAGAATGAGACTTCCATTTGGCTTCCTGGTAGCAACTCCCTTTAGGTCCTCCTTTCCTTCAGTGGGATTTAGCTCATTGAGTCCCACATGCCCTGAGGCTGTGTTTCCATCAGGGACTATAGAATTTTAAGAGAGAAGGCTTTAACATTTATTGAGTATTTACTATAGGTAAAACACTGGGAAAAGTACTTTATATGTTTTGTACCTTGGCTCACAGATAAGGGGAGCCCCAGGATTCAAACCCTGTATAATGCCCTCCCCTTGCTTCTAGCTAATAGGTGACAGTATTTTTTTCAGATGCAAATACATTCCCAAGCCAGTTTATTTTGAGTTAACCAAAGGGAAGATTATCCAGCTTCACCTAATCAGGTTAAAGCCCTTAAGGAAAGACTGAGCCCTGTCCTTAGGTCTCCATATTCCTGTTTGCAGTAAGGGGTGGAGCCTTAGGTGTTCAACAGGGCAGAGTAACGTATGTGGTTGCCTTGTGACACTGTATATGGGGGAGGGGTTCGAGAGGGAACAGTGCCACTTCCTCTGCGCTCTGCTGGTTTTCAGTGATTTCCCTGTCTACCCACAGTCAAATTGGGTCCTTCTGGTGCTGTTTCCCGGGTGGGTGTGTTTGTGTACATTCTAGGACGCTGTGGGTCTCCCCAACGAACTCTTCTGTGAGGCTGGAAGTTTCTCCTGCCACTACAACCCCCACAGGTGTTTTCAGTCAGAGGCTTTGAAGCTCTTTTTCCCCTACACTGGAACCCTGGGTTGTGTGGTCTATCTCGTTCTCTAATTGTTCCTCCCACTTTATCTGCACTTGAGTGTGGGATTGCCCAGTCTGCCAGCCACCGCCTTGCCCAGTCCACCAGCCACCACCTTGCCACAAGTCCTCTCCACCCAGCTGCCCGTCTCTGCCCCCTTTACTGGTCTGGATGAATGTTTCTTCTTTAACTCCTTGGTTGTCGGATTTCCATACAGTTCGATTTTCTGTCAGCTCTGGTTGTTTTTTGTTTTTAAATTTTTTGTTGTCCTTCTTTTGGTTGTGCAGGGAGGCACAGTGTGTCTACCTATGCCTTCATCTTGGCTGGAAGCCCCCATGGGTTATTCATAGATTGTTTATTTGAGATTTTTCTTGTTCTTGAGCTAGGCTTTTATAGCTAAGAACTCCCCTCTAACAGCTACTTGGGCTGTGTCCCAGATTTTGGTTTACTGTATTTTTTTTGTTTCATTCATCTCAAGGTATCTTTTGATTTCTTCCTGGATCTCATTGCTAATCCATTCATTGTTTAGTAGCACGTTATTTAGTCTCCACATGTTAGTGTGTTTTTTAGTTTTCTTCTTGTAATTGGTGCTAGTATTATACCTTTGTGGTCAGAGAAGATGCTTGATATCATTTCAGCCTTTATAAATGTATTGACACTTTCCTTGACTGGTGTGGCTCAGTTGGTTGGGCATCATCCCACAAAGTGAAAAGTCATCACTTTGATTCCCAGTCCACTTACATGCCTGAGTTTTGGGCCGGTCCCCAGTTGGGACACATATAAGAGATGACCTGATGGAAGTTTCTCTCACACATCCATGTTTATCTCCCTTTCCTTTTCTTTCCCATAAAAATCTTTAAAAAAATAAAAATATGTACACTTATTGAGACTTGTTTCATGGCCTAACATGAGGTCTGTCCTGGAAAATGTTCCATGTGCACTTAAAGAGAATGTATATTCTGCTACTTTGAGAGGAAATGTCCTAAAAATATCAATTTTGTCCATCTAGTCTAATATGACATTTAAAGGCACTGTTTCCTTGTTTATTTTCTGTCTGGATGATCTCTTTTTTCTTGTCAGAGGAGTGTCCTATTACTGTCAATCTCTCCCTTTATGTCCATCAATATATTTGGTTCATATATTTAGGTGATCCTACATTGGGCATATAGGTGTTTACAAGAGTTATATACTCTGGTTGGATTAATCACTCTATCATTATAAAAAGTCCTTCTTTGTCTCTTGTTACCACATTTAAGTCTATTTTGTCTCATGGGAGTATTGCTACCTGAGCTGTTTTTTCATTTCCACTTGCATGAAATAACTTTTTCCATACCATTACTTTCAGTCTGTGTGTCTCTTGACTGAAATATGTCTCTTGTAGGCAGCATATGTACAGGTCTTGTATTTTTATCCATACAACTACTCTATGTGTTCTGATTGGAGCATTTAGTTCATTTGCATTTAAAATAATTATTTACAGTTATATAGTTATTGTCATTTTAGTTTTCTGATTGTTTCTGTAAGTTTTCTATGTTTATTCCTTATTCTCTTGCTCTCTTCTCTTGTATATCATGATGTCATATGTTACATTTAGATCAGTTTTTTATCTCATATAATTCTTAGAGATTTTTTGGTTTGTGGTTACCATGTGCTTCATGTATTTGTTTACAGCAGTCTACTTTAAGTTGATGGTTACTTAAGTTCAAACATTTCTAAAATCCTACAATTTTAACTCATGCCCTCCACTTTTAAGTTTTTGTCATTATTTTTCATTTTTTCTGTATGTATCCTTTTGTTGTAATTACACATGATCTTCCTATGTTTTTCCTTAAACCTTTGACTAGGTTTGCCATCCTGCATGCCCCATGCACACACGGGCTTTCCCATAGGGCTGAGCTACAATTGCCAGGCAGATCAGTCCCCAACATAAATGTACCATTGTTTTTTGATCCACTCATTCACTGATGGGCACTTAGGTTGCTTCCAGCACTTGGCTATTGTAAATTGTGCTGTTCTGAACATTGGGGTGCATAGGTTCTTTCGAATTGGTGTTTCAGGATTCTTAGGGTATAATCCCAGCAGTGGAATTACTAGGTTAAAAGGTATTTCCAGTTTTAGTTTTCTGAGGAAATTCCATACTGTTTTCCACAGTGGCTGCACCAGTCTGCATATCCACCAACAGTGCACTAGGGTTCTCTTTTCTCCTCAACCTTGTCAGCACTTGTTGTTTGTTGATTTGTTTATGATGGCCATTCTGACTGGTGTGAGGTGGTATCTCATTGTGGTTTCAACTTGCATCTCTCTGATGGCTAGTGATGCCGAGCATCCTTTCATATGTCTTTGGACTCTCTGTATGTCCTCCTTGGAGAAGTGTCAGTTTGGGTCCTTTGCCGGTTTTTTAATTGGCTCATCCTGGAGTGATTTCTTTATATATTTTGAAGATCAAACCCTTGTCTGAGGTATCATTTGCAAACATATTTTCCCATATTGTTGGGTCCCTTTTCATTTTGCTGACGTTTTCTTTAGTGGTGCAGAAGCTTTTTATTTTGATGAAGTCCCATTTGTTTATTTTTTCATTTATGTCCTTTGCTCTAGGGGACATATCAGTGAAAATATTGCTGCATGGAATATCTGAGATTTTCCTGCCTATGTTCTCCTCTAGGATTTTTATGATGTCATGACTTATATTTAAGTCTTTTATCCATCTGGAGGTTTATTTTTGTGTATGGTGTAAGTTGGTGGTTGAGTTTCATTTTTTTGCATGTAGCTGTCCAGGTCTCCCAACACCACTTGTTGAAGAGGCTATTTTTACTCCACTTTATGCTTCTGCCCTTCTTGTTGAATATTAATTGTGCATAGAGACTTGGGTTTATTTCTGTTCTCTCTATTCTGTTCCATTGATCTATGTGTCTGTTCTTTTGTCAGTACCAGATGGTTGGATTACTGTGGCCTTGTAATATAGTTTGATGTCAGATATTGTAATCTCTCCTACTTTGTTCTTCTTTCTCAAAATTACTGCAGCTAGTCAGGGTCATTTATGGTTCCATATTAATTTGAAAATATTCCAAACATATGGATAGGAAAAAAAGTTGGGAATGCAATACTTATATCAGACAAAATAGACTTCAAAACAAAGTCCATGAGAAGACAGAACACAGAAGAACATTTCATAAAACTCAAGGGAAGAATCAATCAAGAAGACACACACATTATAAATATATATGCACCCAACATAGGAGCACCCAAATACATAAGGAAAATTTTGGAAGACTTCAAGAAATATATAGACAGCAACATATTTATACTAGGGGATTTAAACATCCCACTGTCAAAAGTGGGTAGATCTTCCAAACAAAATATCAACAAAGATATTGTGGCACTGAACAATGTCCTAGATCAAATGGACTTAACTGCTATATATACATAGAGCCTTTCATCCCAAAGAAGCAAAATGCACATTCTTTTCAAAGACACATAAAACATTTTCAAAGATAGACCACATGATAGGGCACAAAACAAGCCTCAAGTTCAAGGAAATTGAAATCATGTCAAGCATTTTCTTGGGCCACAAGGACCTGAAACTAGAAACCAATCTCAAGGAAAAACTTCAAAAACACTCAAATTTGTGGAGATTGAATAGCGTGCTTAAATGATGAATGGGTTAATAATGAGATAAAAAAAAAAAAAATCAAAAAGTGTCTGGAAAGAAATGAAAATGAACACACAATAGTCCAAAACTCATGCAACACAGCAAAGGCAGTCCTAAGAGGGAAGTTCATAGAGTTAAAGGCCTACATAAAAAATTAGAAACATAACCCTACATCTACAAGAACTAGAGGAACAACAATGAACAAAGTCCAGAGCTAGTAGAAGGAAAGAAATAACCAATATTGGAGCAGAATTAAATGACATAGAGACTAAAAGAACAATTCACAGTATCAATAAATCCAGGAGCTGGTTCTTTGAAAAGATAAACAGTATATCCTTCCATTTTAAATGCTAGGTAGAGCATTCTTGTTTGCATATCCTTGCTTTTCATCACTTTGAATATTTTGTACCAATCCCTTCCTGCCTGAAATTTTTCTGTTGAGAAATCAGCTGTCAGCCTTCTGGGATCTCCATGGTAGGAAACTGTCTTTCTCTTGCTGCTTATAAGGTTCTCTATATGTCTATAACCTTTGGCATTTTAATTATGATGTGTCTTGGTTCTGGGGCCTCTTGTCAGTGACTTTGATGAGGTCAGTGTCAGGCCCTGCTTGTGACCAGGCCTGGGCTACCTGTTTGAAGCTACAAAATGATCCCCAGTTTGCGCCAGCCTCTGCTAAGCTGCTAAGCCTGGGTGTGTGTGGGGGCGGGGGGGGCGGCATGTGGCCAAGCTGTGTACTTAAGATGGCTTTCCTCAGCACTGGACCCAAGGTCAGAACAGCAAAAGGCCCAAGGCACTGTAGATTCCCCTTCATCTGCCAGAGTCCTGTTCACTGGAAGAGCCTCTGGCCATATGCAGGTTGAGTGAGGTACGTTGTTGGTGAGTCACCAGGTAGAGGTGACTTGTGTTCAACAGGAAGATACAGATCCAAACTCAGTGCCCAGGCTGGGTTTATGATATCACTCAGTAAGTCTCAGTGTACACCAAGGCCTGCAGCCACCTGCTGTGGGCTTGCAGACCTTTGGGGTGGGGCAGGTCTTGGGGAGTCATCAGGGTGAGGCCAGTAGAGTTCATTAATGTAAAACAGACCAGATTAGTCCATGTAAATGGAGCGCTCTGCACAGAAATAGTGGTGCCAGTTGGGCATGTGAGGGAAATAATCACCCTTGTCCCAGAGCCACACAATTGGGTCTGCTACCATTAGTCTCTACCCTGAGTCTGCCCAGATCTCTTCGAGAGTCCTCCATGAAAGTCTGAACCACAGCTGCAGGCTGCCACAGGCAGCTGACTCTTACACAGGGTATGTTCTCAACAGGGTGTGGCCACCCAGAGTTGGAAGAATGGATCTAGTGGATCTCCCCTGGGGGAGGTGGTGCCAATCCATTATGCAGGAGGAAAAAATGACCCTTTCTGAGAGCCATACAACTCAGACTCTCCCCATTTTCTCTGCCAACCAAATCTGCTCTGATCTCCTCAAGAGCCTCAAGAAAGTCTGCACCAGAGGCTCAGGCCAGCCTCCTTGAGATATGATGCTCCTCAGCGAACACCTATGCAGCTGAGAGATATTCCTTCAGATTCTCAACCACTGCATTTGTGTATGGTGACAGACCTTTTCGTGCCTCCTGCTTATTTCAATGTGGCATCTTCTGTATATCCTTAGTTATAAACATCCTGTCAGCTAGTCTTCAATTGGTTACTCAGGTTTATTGTTCTATAATTTAGTTGTTATTCGGTTTGGTCCTAGGAGGAGGTGAGTGTAACTTCCATCTGCTCTGCTGCCTTCTTGGATCCCTCATTCTTTTTCCTTTATACCTCTCTAATTGGGTCATTTATAAATTCCTGTCCTGTAACTCACTTACCCTATGTTTTATTTGCTCTACTGTGATATAGATGTTCTCTATTGCATTTTCCATTTTAGTCACTGAATTTTCCATTCCAGAATTTCAGAATTATTTCTACTGCTTTGGTAAGTATCTAATTTTTTTCACATATTTTCCCTTGATTTTGTTATAATTTCTTTCTGAGTTTTCTTGTTGATAAGTTTCTTTAAAAAAAAGTTATTATGAATTCTTTATCAGGCAGGTCACAAAGTGCCGTGACTTTAAGCTAAGTTATTAGAAAATTAATAACTTTTGGTGCTTACATGCTTCCTTGATTTATCATGTCCTTGTAGTTTCAAATTCCTGCTTTTGCATTTGACATAGCAGACACCTCTTTAAATCTTCACCAGTGCCTTTGGACGGACTATTCTGTTTATTGATGCTGTTACATGTTGGTTTTCTTTGCCTTTGTATGGGCACACATGCCCCACTCTTCTTGCTCTCTCTTGTAGCAAAATTCATAAGTTTTTATGTCATCTCTATTCTTACAACTCACCAGGCTGGCTACTGGGAACTTCTCTTTTGTTTTCCAGAAGGTAGAGCCATAGCCTAAGTTTGTGGTTTCTCCTTTACACACAGTTCCTAGTGTGTTTTTCTGATTCCCTTACATTTTCCAAATTAGCTCTCACTGCTGAACACAAGAGGGCAGCTGCAGTGTCCAGGAGAAACACTCTCCTGGACATTGGGCTTAGCACTTGGGCATTGGGTGTGCCTGCCAACCCAGTGGGGAGATCCTCAGGGGAAGCTCTCTCAGAGGGACATGGGAGTCTGCCCTGCTGAAGTCCTGAGCGCAGGCAAAAGGAAACTTATCCTTTTAATGCCCTTTGCTATTCCTCTCTGCTTTTTTCCTTTTTCTTCCCTTTCCCTGGTTATGGATGTCCTGCCACAGTACTCTGGGTGCTGCTGGAAAGCAATGTGTTTCTCTAGCCATGTCCCACACAGCTGGGGTAACCAGGCACTCACTAACCACTCTCCTTTTTCCCCACTGGAGAGACTGCCACCTTCAGATACTTCAGCTCATGCAATATCACCAAACTCATGCTGTAATCTTCCCTTGGGAAGACTGGATACCGAAGTAAATCTCTCTCATCTTTGGACATCTGCCCAGGTCAGCATTCTAAAGGATTTTTCCAACCACGCCAAGATGGTTGGGGCAGGCTCACTGGCTCTGCTGGTTCCATAGTTCATATTGAGGTCTTTAGCCTGCTACCAGAAGCACAGAGATTCCTTTAACATCCCTTGGCATATGGCTAGGTCCTACAATTTCCACAGAGGCATGTTTGTTTGTGGATAGGTGTCTCATTATTCAGATCATTGTTAAAAATTGAGACAAAAAAGGAGAAACATCTTAATGCCACCATAATGCTGATGTCAAGAACTGCATTTTAAAGAACAGGGGAGTAATAAATATTATAAGATAGCATCAGAAGTGACAGAAAGAAGAACGAAACTATTCAACATAGGTTTGATAGAATCTAATTGAGGAATATAACTGGTGTATAAGAGGAATATACATCTTTTTAAAGTAAACATCAAGCTATCAATTGTTTGTATATTTTCACATCGCAACCCCCACCTTAATACACTCCATGCAATCGGTTTTCTTTAAATAGGACGTGCTAAAAGCCAGGCTACTAAGTTGTAAGTCATCCTGGCAACTAAAAAGCAGTCCACGTGGAGAACACTCACAAAGATATCTTGTGTACATACACATACACGGCGAAATTTTCTAAACACATGTTTGTTGGAGAAATTAAATAAAAAGATGACAAATCCTTAAACACTGGAGTCTTTAGTACTCTTACCCTTTTTGTCATGTGGCTGACACTTCCTAAGATGATGACGCAGCCTAACTGAGTGTCTTTTCTTTCTTCAGCTATGGATACGGCAAAGTCCACCGTTGATAAGCTCCTTCTCAGAGGCAATAGGAGGCAAGTTCTCCGAGAGATGCTGAAGGAGGTAGGACTTGCAGATGAGTACTGGTTGCCCAAGCTGCAGGAACACCTAGGTGTGACCTGTGCCCAGGCCTTACAGCACCTAAAAGAAAAAGACCTCCAGAAGCTGAAATCCCAGGTAAGACATCCCTGGGAGAAAACGGCCCTGAAGAAGCTGCTTAACCTGTCACACTCAAATAGACATTCAGAATTACAGGAGTCTCAGATGGAAAAGGTAAAGAAAACCCAGGAGAAGACAGAAAAAGCACTGCAGGAGCTGAGAGACTTGCTGTCAGAAGGGAGGCAACGACAGGAAGAGGCAGTGAAGAAAAAAGAGGCAGAGCTGAAACAGGAAATGGAGATTCCCAAAGAGCACTCTCCACACCTTGTGAAGTCTCTTAGAGAACTCGTGGAAAACACGCAGAAAAAACTCAACCTCATGGAGGGGACATTGTCTCACAGGGAGAACCTCTCAGTTACAGATCTGGTGAGATGGGCATCTGGAGGGCTGGCTCTGCAGGGAGTTTTCAAAACCAGCCACCAAATGGGGCTTATAGAGAAGAGAGAGGAGTTACTCAGAATCCCAAAGGAGTTCTCTCTCTGTGGCCCGGGGCAGGGCACACGGATGGAAACAAGGGAATTTACATCTTCTCAATCAGAATCTACGTTCACCCAGATGATAGAAAAGCTGGGCTTTAGTGTAACTGCCTCAGCCAAGGGTGGACGTTGGGGATTTAGCTTGGAAGGTGGTATGGACCACAACAGACATTCAGAATCCAAGAAAATGGAACAATCACATTCGGAGCAGTCTTATTTCTGCTCTACCACGTTCATCTATGTTCCAATTGCCTCCTGTCGCTTTCCCATTGATCAGCTCCAGTTCTCCAAGGCTGCACTCCAGGAACTGAAATGCATTGAAGACCTGGATCAGCTTCGAGGCCTAGACAGACTCCCCTTGCTGATACGCAGGGTTGAAGCTTTCTTCCACAGGTTTGGCTCTCATGCTAACCAGGGCCCTCTGCACCTGGGAGGAATCTACTGGTGGAAAGCCATTTCACAGGGTTTCCAAAGTGAGCAGCTGGCAGAAGTGAAACAGCAGGCAGCAGAGGCTCTGAGTGATTACATAAGTAACAGCTATAGTGGCTTTGGAGTTGCTGCAGGTGTGGAAGTGTCACCCTCCTATGCAAAAGCTGCCTCCCAAAGCACAGCCTTTCAAAATCTCCAAACCAAAGTCCAGTTATCTGTAGCCCAGACAGGTGGCCCACCTGAAGCAAATGGCTTTTCTCAGTGGCTAGCAGGCCTAGTTGCCAGTAATCAAACCTGGTGTGTCATTGACCGGGGACTTCAGCTGATGCCCATTTGGGACATCATCCTCTCCAACCACAGAAGTGATTTTAAGGATCCACTTCAGCTAGCTAATATTCTGAAAGACAGGTACACTGCTCTGACTTACCTTACTGCCCAGATCCAGGATGGGGACGAACTATTCAGTGTTGGGAAGGTGGCTAGGGATTTCCTAGATGATGTGAAGTCCTGGGAGGTATCTGATCCTGAAGAACAACTCCAAAAACTGATAAATTTCATGCAAATGTTGAGTCAGAAAACAAAAAATTATGATTTTTGGGTTAACATATGCCTCAGAGATTGGGGTCTACAGATTTTTCTGGTAAACACTGTTAAGTTCTGCAAAACATCTTCCATTTATAAAACTAAATTTGTTAAATCTCAGTTGCGCAGCCTTTTGGATCCTCACATCCACAAAGTAAAAAACTTTCCTCAGGCTCATTCCATCATGCAGTGGATCTTCCAGTCAGAGTCAGAGCAAAAGTACATCAACATCTCCCAATTTTCTGAATTAATTAAAATCTTACAAGAAACCAAGAATGAGCTCAGGGAAGTGAATGCCAAATCCGCAGAAATGGTGGAGGAAGCTCAAAGGAAGGCCACATACAAGGTCAGCTTGTCGCTTGGCTCCTTCTTGAATTACCTCCTAGAAACAGAGCAGCAAGACACACAGCTCTTGCTACGTTCCATTGCAGCTGGTGCAGGATATCATGTGGTAAAAAATACTTTTCAGTATCTTCTTAGGTGTGAGGAGTTAGACTTCCTACTGAATGAAATGCAAGCCTCCCAAGATAAATACCAGGAGCTCAAAAATATTTGCACCTACAGGGCCCAGGCATTCCTGGTGCTCACAGGTCTTACAGCTACTGTTGGAGTTACAGCTATTTCACCAGAGGAGAAAACAGAACGCTTGGCATTAATAAGACATCACATAGGGCAGTCATTGTCAATGGAAGTTGTAGAAGTCCTCTCCAAACCTGGAGCAGATCATGATTGGGAAACCCTTGAGAAAGACATGAGATTGCTCATTGATGGTAATTATGAAGCGACCACCTCTTCGTTGCAAATAGATAAAGTACGAAAAAACTTGGAAAATATTTTCCATGAAAAGAAACAATCCAAAAATGAAAAAAAAAAGAAACAATCCCATGAACCACATGACAATGAAAATAGCAGATGTGAAGTCATAGAAAACAGGGCTTTCCTGGAATTACTCCAGCGTCTAGACCTAGAGCATTGCTACCCAAAAAAAATGAGCAGAGATAACTTCCATCTGATCCACAAGACTTCTGTGTACAACACCCAGCCCAGCTCAGAACGGGAGCTTCCCTTCTATTTTCTGCAGAAGCTACTCATGCTGGATTATGAGCTGAGATACATCGTCTTCAAAGAGGGTGGAAACACACAAAATCAACTTCATCCAAGTGTCTCAAATGAAGAAAATGAGGCTTTTAATCCATATGAAGACTTACTTGAAGACAATGAAACTCCTACTATCCCTACAGCCACTACTCCTTGTCCCCATATTCACCCTATGGATATTCAGATGGCAATTCTTCACTGTGCAGATGATCTTGCCAGACAATATATTTTCTCTAAACTTTCCATTTGCCAGTTTGCCCTGCCCCTTCTCATACCTAATCCCTGCAATTCTCAAATTGAATTCTCTCTCTGGTCTCTCAGGCAAATTAGAAAAAGCTGGCAGGAAGCAAGGAAATCACCAAAAAAGGAGAAGATCAATTATAAGAATAAGCAGATGTGTCATGTCCCTACCCCCATTGTGTCCTTTATTAGAGTTGGAAATAACCTCTCTGCTTCCAAATCTCAGATCATGAACTCTCTTCTCAGTAAACGTAGACATGATGTCTTTTTTCACCGACATTGCAGAGGGAGCACCAAAGACTGTGTCTTGATGAAGGGTGTGGTGGAAGTTTGCTGGTTCTGTCCTGGAGAGGAAGATGAAGACAGATTTGACAACTGCTTGACCTTGACCAATCTCCATGGAGACGCAAAAGAACATAAGAAGCAACTCAGCTTCCTACGGGAGGTCTCTTCTCTCATTGTGGTACTCATGTCAACTTCTGATGACAATAAAGAAAATCGTGAAATTGTTTGTGACCTGGGTCAGTCACCAAAACCTTTGATTTGTTTACTTGACAACAAAGAAAAAACCATGGTCAAAAATTCTGGCCAAAAAGTGAAAATTGGGATCAGGAACAGAAATGAGGCAGATTTAAGAGAGGAGCTCGTAACCACAATCAGACGTTTCCTAGAGCTCTCACACACTGCTCTCAGCTTAGAGGACTGTGCCCCATATGCTCGCAAGCAAGGATTCCTTATTGATGAAGACCAGCGAGGATGTAGGGAAGCCAAAGAAAAGGCAGAGGTCCTAATGGCTCTACTGAAAGAAATGAAGATATCTCAGGTGAAGGAAAACTTTCTACCCCTACAGGGACACCTGTGGCATCTCTGGTGTAAAAAGGACAAAGAACTCTATCACCTGAGAGAAAAGGGGAATCGGAGCATTGAACAACACAAGAGTGAGATTGAGGCAGAGAAACAAAGAATACGGCATCAACAGTTGGCCAGAGCCTTTCCTCTCAATGACTTACTGC
>PVJI01021230.1:0-27445 GCA_004026765.1 Micronycteris hirsuta
CAAACACTTCAAAAATTTGTATGGAACCATAAACGTCCCCGAATATCAGCTGCAATTTTGAGAAAGAAGAGCAAAGCAGGAGGGATCACAATTCCTGATATCAAACTATATTACAAGGCCACTGTAATCAAAACAGCCTGGTACTGGCATAAAAACAGACAGATAGACCAATGGAACAGAATAGAGAGCCCAGAAATAATCCCGAGTCTCTATGGGCAATTAATCTTTGACAAAGGGGGCAGAAGCATAAAATGGTATAAAAATAGCCTTTTCAACAAATGGTGTTGGGAAACCTGGATGGCTACCTGCAAAAAAGTGAAACTCGAGCACCAACTTACACCATACACAAAAATAAATTCAAGGTGGATAAAAGACTTAAATGTAAGTCGTGACACCATAAAAGTTCTAGAGGAAAACATTGTAATGAAAATCTGAGACATTCCACGCAGCAACATCTTCAATAATATGTCCCCTAGAGCTAGGGACATAAAGGAAAGAATAAACAAATCGGATCTTATCAAAATAAAGAGCTTCTGTGGGGCTAAAGAAAATAGTATTAAAATAAAAAGAGAACCGACCGTATGGGAAAGCATATTTGCCAATGATACCTCAGACATGGGTCTGATATCCAAAATATACAAAGAACTCATACGACTCCACTCCAGGAAGACAAAAAACCCAATTAAAAAATGGGCAAAAGACTTGAACAGACACTTCTCGAAAAAAGACATAAAGAGGGCCCAGAATCATATGAAAAAATGCTCAATATCATTAGCCATCAGAGAGATGCAAATTAAAACCACAATGAGATACCACCTCACACCAGTCAGAATGGTCATCATCAACAAAGCAACAGATAACTGTTGGAGAGGATGTGGAGAAAAGGGAACCCTACTGCACTGTTGGTGGGAATGCAGACTGGTGCAGCCACCGTGGAAAAGAGAATGGAACTTCCTCAGAAAAATGAAAATGGAACTGCCTTTTGACCCAGCAATTCCACTACTGGGATTATACCCTAAGAAACCTGAAAAACCAATTCAAAAGAACCTTTGCACTCCTATGTTCATAGCAGCACAATTCACAATAGCTAAGTGCTGGAAACAACCTAGGTGCCCATGTACAAATGAATGGATCAAGAAACTATGGTACATTTACACAATGGAATTCTACGCAGCAGAGAGGAAGAAGGAGCTTATACCCTCTGCAGCAGCATGGATGGAACTGGAGAGCATTATGCTAAGTGAAGTAAGCCAGGCAGTGAGGGACAAATACCTTATGATCTCACCTTTAACCGGATCATAACCAACAAAAGCAGAAAGCAAGCAAAGCATAACCAGAGACATCTAACAATAGACAGGGGAGAGGGGGGAGGGGACAATGGGGAGAAGAGTTTTCAGGAATCACTGTATTGGACACATGGACAGAACTAAGAGGAAGGAGGGAGGCTAGGGGGGGGGGATGGGAGGGGAAGGGAGGAGGGGAGGGGAGAGGATGCAAATAACTGTAATTAACAAAAAAAATAATAAAAAAAGTAAATAAAAATACGTTCCCGGGGGGGGAAATTTTAAATTGTAAAAAAGTCGTGTCTAAATCTGTGGAGATATTCTGACCTTCTCCTTCTTTTTTCTTATATTAAGAAGGGTTTAAAGTTTGCAAGGAACTCTGGTCAAAGATGAATAAATGCCAAGGGCTTTAATAATTTTATATAATTCATTGATTCTCTCTGAAAAATTGCCAGCTTTTTCTTGAGAGATCAGTTATAGATTTTAAGAACAACCTGGGTGTTTTATGCAAAGTGATCAGTTTTGCATATAAGACCCATGTCTATGTTTTATTTTTATTTATTATTAAAAAATATTTCAGCCCTAGCAAAGTTGGTGAGCATATATCAGATTTATATATCTATTTGGGAAAAGCTGTTGTGGTAGATACTTAGTATTGAATAATATCATAGATATTATTCTCTATAAATTTGGGATATAGATAAGATTTTAGTAGTTTGGTCTATGATTAACATATTATGTCTTAAAAATCATAATGAATAAATTATATGATAGTTTAGAAAATATCCTTATATGCTATATTAATTATATTCCTTACTTAAGTTTTAAATTTTCTTTAGCAGTCAGGAGATGCAGGAGGTGTTGAGTCCATGGGGTTTTGTGCACCCTGTGGAAAAAACACAGAGATACCCTTTTCCCCCCAAATTAAACCTATACCTGGCCTTTTTTACTGTCTTACAAGTAAATAGGAAAATGGCTTGAAATAGATGTTGAATTACATTTTTTTTAAGATTTTATTTATTTAATTTTAGATAGGAAGAGAGGGAGAAGGAGAGGGACAGAGACATCAATGTGTGGTTGCCTCTCACGTGGCCCCCACTGGGGACCTGGCCTGCAACCCAGGCATGTGCCCTGACTGGGAATCGAACCAGCGACCCTTTGGTTCGCAGCCCGTGCTCAATCCACTGAGCTACACCAGTCAGGGCTTGAATTACATTTTTATAAACCTTCCCAGTCTTAGCAGAAGTAATAATAATATGAGAAGAGGTATAAATTGTTGTAATAAGTTTAGTTTTTTGGGCAGAACTTTTTTCAATATGACTTACTAAGGGGTGTATTATTAATAGTAGTAATAGTTTTCATTTTCTTTGAAATATTAAAAGTTTGGTGAATTCTTTTTTAACAAATGACTAATTTGTAGGTTACATTCCTTTCCTAAGAAGGCTGGCTAGTTTTTACTACCTTTGCTAATTTCTCAGCGAGTGGGAGGAGGGGGCCTGTGGAAGAACCGGCCGGCCCCGTGTAGTTTCTGTGAATTGTTTTCAGGACCTGACATATTCCTCTGGTGAAACATTTATTTGCCAAGGGCCTTTTGTGACTATGGTTAGTTAATTTTTTCTGGGGAAGTAGCCAGTTTCCCTAACAACTGAGTTAAAAATTGGTGTTTTGTTTTCCGCAAAAAATGGCTAATTTTTTCCGGAAGACTGTACACCTATATTTTATTTTTATAATAAAAAAGGTCACGGCTTTGGCACAAGGAGGAAATGTTTTGAAATAAAGATAAAATTTAAAATAAACCAGTATTCTTAAACTCCATTTTATATAGGAATATCGGTTTATTATAAACATTTTATGTTTTAAAGTAAATAATATGATTTCTTAGAAACTACTTTTACCTGTTATACTGGGTATTCAGGAAGGCACTATTCACACTTCCCACCTACAGTCTTGAGTTTTTTATTAAAAGACAATCCTGAGTGGTTGATGGAATGATTAGGCAAACCTTTTCTTTTTTCTAATTTGGACACTTGTTAAGCTTCTCTTTCTTTAATCTCATCTCACACTACCTGGCATTATACCAATCTCTGTCCAACTCTTTCCTTTATTCCTTCTACCCTCTTCCCCTACAGTCCTACACTTTCTTTCCTTCCTCCACTCTTTTAATTCTCTCTTCACTGACCATCCACAACCTATTTCAACTTTCTTACAACATACATAATTCAGTCTTGCTATAAGGTACTACAGGCCACAACACTATGATTTTATGATTTTAATATCTGAAGTATTTATTTCAGAAAGGATAGTGCTTCCTACATATTTTTTACTTTAGTATAGATTTAAGTGTAAAGTTGATTTCTGGGAGACCTCAAGGTTTACTTATTAAAAACCTAGTATTAGGCATGACTGCTTTAGACAGGGAATAGAGGTGATATATTAACCCATTATTTTTATTAAAGACTGTATAGACATACTGTATTGTTTTAATCTTAATTAGAAACAATTGTGCTGCACGTGTGCCTTTTTAGCCTTTAGCTAACATAAGTCTTTTAAAACTAAGGTGGCAGCACGATAATGTATTTGTAAATTATATTATAATTGGTAGCTTTAGAATGTTATTTTTTGCTACTTGATGTCATTTTAACTTTTACTTAACATATTTTTAATTAAATGCAGAAAATTTCTATATTAGGAAAACATTTAGTATTTTCAAGAAGCTGAATTAGGGTAAAATATTGTCCTAATAATCTAAAAGAATTACAATTTTTAAAACTTTATCTTAGATTATTAAGCACTTAAAAATGAACAGTAACATTTATTTCTCAAATTACCTAAGGTTACAATTCTCTGGGGTTAAATGCAGAGATTAGGGTGAATTCTGAGACAAGGGGAAAGCCTGATTGTTTTCATTACTTTTAGCTGCCTTGTTTTGTGGAGGCGCACTGACAGAAATTGGGCGCAGGCTGAGTTGCTAGGGAGATAAGCTGACACTGGGTTTCTTTGTTTTTTCAGCTTTCTTGGAGGTGCGTATTTGTGCCGTCATTAGATAGGGCCTCTGGCTTTTGTAGTTTTGCCTGCAGCGGCCATTTTACTTGCAGGAAGGGGGCAGCCCTGGAGGGGACTACTTCCCCAAGCATGTGCTAGGCTAAGGTGCCCCGCCCCCATTGTTCCTTTGAGGAGCCTATTTCTGCCATCTTAACTTTCTTTTGTTAAAAGAGATGGAAAAGAAATCAGGCCCTCTCCCCCGCCCTGCGCGCTGTGGACTGGGGACAGTGAGAGAGCCCCCGAGGCTTAGTTAGGGTTAATTATTGAGAGAAAATTGGCTTTGGAGACAGAGGAGTGGATTTTTTAAGCTATGGATTTTTTAAGTTACTGCCTTTTTCCTCTTGATGGGACTTCTCAAGTTGCCGCTTTCTCTACCCCTCCTGCACCTCACGCAGAGCACGGTCTTTTTCTGCCTCAGGAGGGAGGGGCCGGGGCTCTGGCTGATAAACGGCAGATTAGCTGGGTTGGAAGTTCCAAGCTTCTCTTACTAAGCATATGCTGAATGATCTTAATTAACATTCTTATTTAAACTTTTTTCTTTTACTAACAACACAGATTGCTTTCTTAGAATCTGTGTGGCAAAGTTTTTTACTTTAAGCTTTTCTTTTAACTAACAAAACAAAGTTCTTCCTTCGCAAACCCTGCGCAGCCAAACCTCTCAAGCTGCTGCCCTCTCTCTCTATCCCTCCACCACCCCGTGCCGCTTGCGCCGCGCTGAGGCCAGGGGGGACAGGCGCCCCGGTGTCTCCCGCCACCGCGCGGAGAGGTCTATTCCCCAAGGGCGCGGGGCCTTGGCCACGCCATGGTGTCTCCCTCCACCCTCGGGAGCTCTCCCCCCTGCCTGGCACCGCACGCAGCCTGGGGCAGAGAGGGGTTACGCACCCCCGCTAGCTCCCATCAGGGCCGGCTCGCGCCATCCGCTTGGCCTGAGGAGGGAGGGGCTGGAGCTCCTGTTGCGGAGAGGACCGGGTTAGGAGAAGAAAAGGCTATAAAACACAATTTTCACAGACAAACCTGCTAGACTTTGCCGCGAAAGCTGCTTAAATGAAAAGATTTCTGTTCCTACTCTCCTCACGCATTCGACAAGGATGCCTGATAGAGAAGAAAAACAATCTTTTCCTTTATAACTACCTATTAAAAATTGATTCATTAAAATTAACGTGGCCATAAAACGTTTTCATACCGTTTCTCTTCTCTTTCCGGCCCTGGAACGACTCTGAGGTCGATGGAACCCCTCTCACCTGGGATGATCGCGTGCAATTTCTCTCTCTCCTTAGGGCGGGGAGTTTTCAGTCTGGCTCGTAGCCTCAGATGCCCCTTGTTGGGCTGCTATCTGTCGTGGGGAATTCGTCCCAGAGAAACCCGTGGGTGACCACAACCCGATGCATAAAAGAATCTCATACCGAGACACACGGGGAGAAGAGAGTCCGGAGCCATGGGACCAATTCCTCCATCTAGGGAAAAGGCCACATGGATAGCTCAGCTGGGCTTTTTATTAGAATCCTTAGAACACATTTACATTGGATTGATCATTCATGGGATTATACAGAACAGGGATAGGTTTACTCATTAACAGAGCATTAGGATGTAAATTCAGGTCCGGTGGCAGACAGGACCAGGGTATACATTAAACAGGAGACAAGTAAATTGAAGGTGATCTAACTAGGGCTATTAACTTTTAGGACTATAAAACATTGGGGTAGTGATCTATTAACTTAAGCTTCCTGACTTTGGGAGGAAGAAGCTCAGCAAGTCAAAGAATTTCTTAAGATACATTTTTGCCAAATTCCCATTAGATAATTCCCATTCCACAGACATGATCCACACCTCTCCACACGGGAATCATGCAGAGCTGCGCTCAAAACACGTAAATTCCGGAACTGCGTGTTTACACGTGTGTGGAAAGAATCCCCACACTGGTTCTTTGAAAAGATAAACAAAATTGACAAGCCTTTAAGCAGGATCCTCAAGAAAAAAAGAGAGAGGACCCAAATAAACTCAATCAGAAATGAAAGAGGAAATATTACAACTGACGCCACAGAAATACAAAGGATTGTAAGACACTACTATGAAGAACTCTATGCCAAGAAATATGAAAACCTAGGTGAAATGGATGAATATCTAGAAAATATAATCTTGCAAAACTCAATAAAGAAGAAGCAGAAAGCCTGAACCAACCAATAACAGCAGATGAAATTAAAGCAGTAATCAAAAAACTCCAGACACACAAAAGCCCGGGACCAGAGGGTTTCAATGGAGATTTCTACAAAGCATTTAAGGAAGAGCTAACACCTATCCTTCACAGACTAATCCAAAAAATCCAAAATGATGGAAGACTCCCAAACTCTTTTTATGAAGCCAGCATCATCCTAATCCCAAAACCAGAAAAAGACATAACAAAGAAAACTTCAGGCCAATATCGCTGATGAACATTGATGCTAAAATCCTCAACAAAATATTAGCAAACCGCATCCAGTAATACATTAAAAAGATCATACACCATGACCAGTGGGATTCATCCCAGGGATGCAAGGATGGTAAAATATTTGCAAAACAAAAAATGTAATACATCACATAAACAAAAGCAAAGACAAGAATCACATGATCATATCAATAGATGCAGAAAAAGCATTCGATAATGTACAGCATCCATTTATGATAAAAACACTTAGCAAAGTCAAAAGAGGGAGCATTCCTCAACATAATAAAGGCCATATATTAGAAACCTACCACCAACATTATACTCAATGAACAAAAACTAAAATCTTTCCCAGTAAGATCAGGAAGAAGACAAGGTTGTCCACTATCACCACTTCTATTCAACGTAGTACTGGAAGTTTTAGCTATAGCAATCAGACAAGAAAAGGAAATAAAAGATATCCAAATTGGAAAGAAGGAATCATAACTGTTATTGCTTGCAGATGACATGATAGTGTATGTAGAAAATCCTATAGACTCCACCAAAAAACTACTCGATCTAATAATTGAATTAGGCAAAACAGAGGGTTACAAAGTCAACATCCAGAAATCAAAGGCATTTTTGTATACCAACAGTGAAACAGCAGAAACAGAAATCAGGAAAAATATCCCATTTGATATAGCAACAACAACAACAAAAAATACTTGGGAATAAACCTCACCAAGGAGGTAAAAGATCTGTACTCAGAAAACTACACAACACTGGAGAAAGAAATCATGGAAGACACAAACAAATGGAAACATATACCATGCTCATGGATTGGAAGAATCAACATCATCAAAATGTCCATACTACCCAAAGCAATTTATAGATTCAATGTAATCCCTATCAAAGTACTAATGGCATATTTCACAGATATAGAACAAAAACTTCAAAAATTTATATGGAACCATAAATGACCCCAAATATCAGCTGCAATTTTAAGAAAGAAGAGCAAAGCAGGAGGGATCACAATTCCTGATATCAAACTGTATTACAAGGCCACTGTAATTAAAACAGCCTGGTACTGGCATAAAAACAGACAGATAGACCAATGGAACAGAATAGAGAGCCCAGAAATAAACCCAAGTCTCTATGGGCAATTAATCTTTGACAAAGGGGGCAGAAGCATAAAATGGAATAAAAATAGCCTCTTCAAAAAATGGTGTTGGGAAATCAGGACGGCTACATGCAAAAAAATGAAACTCGAGCACCAACTTACACCATACACAAAAATAAATTCAAGGTGGATAAAAGACTTAAATGTAAGTCGTGACACCATAAAAGTTCTAGAGGAAAACTTTGGTAGGAAAATCTCAGACATTCCACGCAGCAACATCTTCAATGACAGGTCCCTAAAGCAAGGAGAATAAAGGAAAGAATAAACAAATGGGACCTTATCAAAATAAAGAGCTTCTGTGGGGCTAAAGAAAACAGTATTAAAATAAAAAGAGAACCAACAGTATGGGAGAACATATTTGCCAATGACACCTCAGACAAGGGTTTGATCTCCAAATTATATAAAGAACTCATAGGACTCCACTCCAGGAAGACAAAAAAAAAACATTTAAAAAATGGGCAAAAGACATGAACAGACGCTTCTCGAAAGAAAACATACAGAGGGTCCAGAGACATCTGTAAAGATGCTCAACATCATTAGCCATCAGAGAGATGCAAATTGAAACCATGATGAGATACCCCCTCACACCAGTCAGAATGGCCTTCATCAACAAAGCAAGAGATAACTGTTGGAGGGGATGTGAAGAAATGGGAACCCTAATGCACTGTTGGTTGGAATGCAGACTGGTGCAGCCACTGTGGAAAACAGTATGGAACTACCTCAGAAAACTAAAAATGGAACTGCCTTTTGACCCAATTCCCAGTAGTAGCAATTCCACTACTGGGTTTATACCCTAAGAACCCTGAAAAAACAATTCAAAAGAACCTATGCACTCCAATGTTCCTAGCAGCACAATTCACAATAGCCAAGTGCTGGAAACAACCTAAGTGCCCATCTACAAATGAGTGGATCAAGAAACTATGGTACATTTACACAATGGAATTCCATGCAGCAAAGAGGAAGAAGGAGCTTATACCCTTTTAACAGTGTGGATAGAACTGGAGAGCATTATGCTAAGTGAAGTAAGCCAGGCAGTGAGGGACAAATACCATATGTTGTCACCTTTATCCGGGACATAATCAAGAAAAGTAAAAAGCAAGCAAAACTTAAACAGAGACATTGAAATTAAGAACAATCTAACAATAGCCATGGGGGAGGTGGGAGGGGACAATGGGGAGAAGGGTTTTCAAGAACCACTATAGAGGACACATGGACAGAATCAAGGGTGGGGAGGGAGGCAGGGAAGGGAGGTGGGATTGGAGGGGGAGGGGAGGGGAGAGTATGCATACAACTGTAATTGAACAACAATAAAATAAAATAAAAAATAAAAAATAAAAAAAATAAAACTACAAAAAATTTATTGTATTTTTTTCCATTACTGTTTATCTCCTTTATACCCTCCACAATCACCATACTATTTTCCATGTCCACAAGTCCTTTATTCATTTTTGATTCATCTCTGAATCCCCTACCCTCCCACTACAGCTGTAATCCTGCTCTCCATCTATGAGTCTGTCTCTGCTTTTTCAGTTCACTTTGTTCATTAGATTCCTCATATGAGTGAAATCATACTGTATTTGTCTTTCAGTAGAACATCCTAAAGTATTGTCTTAGGGAGAGAGTTGTCCTAATTATACTTGCGATCCAGAGACTGTGGGCCCAGGAAAATGGGGTATTTGGAATTGAAATAATTTGATCACATAGAGAAAAATTACCTGTATTCTCAATTTTGCTTCATGCTGCTCTAGGGAGGAAAACTCCTACTAAAATGGTGCCCTAACTAAACAGTTCATCCAGTTTCCTGGGTTTGGACTACATCATGGGAAGCTGTCATATAAGGTTCTTTTCCTAAGTATAGCTATGTGCTTTAATTAAGGTTGTAGAGGAAGCTCTCTAGTCTAATTCTTTTGACACTAACCTCTAACTATCCTGATAATTTGGATATTAAAATCATATGTATATTCAGAAAATAAATTTAAAAATGCATGCCAGGTACTTCCAGGCAAGATAGAGGTGTAGGTAGACATGCCTCACCTCTTCATACAACCAGAAATAGAATTACAACTAAATCTCAAAACAAATAACACCTAGAAGAGTCATAAATTTGAACTGCATGCAAGTCCTATAGCCAAGGATTTAAAGAAGCCACATTCATCCAGATGGGTAGGAGGGACAGAGACATGAAGATGGGGTGGAGAGGCAAGGAGACGTGGCATCACACAGAGAGGCAGTGGTGGCAATGGAACAGGTGTGGGTGGTCCCACATTCTCATGTGGTGGATAAAAAGGAGGGATACCTTGGGAGCAAGCAATCCCAGCCCCAGGCCAGACTGCACAGCACAGGGTTCCAGAGCCTGGAAGATAAATCCCCATAACTTCTGGTTGTAAAAAGCAGTGAGGGCTGGGGTGGCAAAAGAAACTGCCAGATTTTCAGGAAATTCCACTTACAGGGCACACACAGTCTCAAAAAATACACAAACCCACCCATTCTGGGATTCAAGACCACAGCAACAGCCAGAAGGATGCCAGTCACATACAGGGAGTGGGTAAAGTAACTGGAAACAGAGCAAGTACCAGGCAAAGCCCCAGAAGCCAGGTACAGGCATTATCCCCTCTCCTAGCCCTCCTCCCCAAAGAGAACCACAAAGTAATAAAGCGGGTTATCCCACCCTTGCAATTAACTAAGGCTCCACCCCACACAATTTGCAGGTGTCTTTTACAGGGAGTCAAAGCAGCTCTACATAATACACTGAAGCAAACACAGGGAGGCTACCAAATTGAGGAGACAAAGAAATATGACCCAAAAAAAAGAACAGAACAAAACCCCCAAAAAGAACTAAACAAAACAGAGATAGCCAACCTATCAGATACAGAGTTCAAAACACTGGTGATCAGAATGCTCACAGAACTCACTTAGCACAGCAATAACATAAAGGAAGAAATGAAGGTTACACTAACTGAAATAAAGAAAAATCTGTGGGGAACCATCAGTGAAGGGAAGGAAGCCAGGATTCAAATCAACAATTTGGAACATAAGGAAGAAATAAACATTCAACCAGAACAGAAAGAAGAAATAATAATTCAAAAAAATGAGGATAGCCTGGCTGGTGTAGCTCAGTGAATTGAGCACTGGCTGGGAACCAGAGGGTCCCGGTTCGATTCCCAGTCAGGGCACATGCCTGGGTTGCGGGCCGGGTCCCCAGTGAGGGCCATGTGAGGAGCAACCATACATTGCTGTTTCTCTCCCTCTCTGTCTCCTCCCCTTTCCCTTTCTCTAAAAATAAGTAAATAAAATCTTTTAAAAAATGAGGATAATATAAGAAGTCTCTGGGACACCTCCAAACTTGTCAACATCTGAATCACAGGGATGCCAGAAGGACAAGAGGAAGAGCAAGAAATTGAAAACTTATTTGAAAAAAAAAAATGAAAGAGAATTTCCCTAATCTGGTGAAGGAAATAAACATACAAGTCCAGGAAGTACAGAGAGTCCCAAACAAGTTGGACCCAAAAAGGGCTACACCAAGATACATCATAATTAAAGTGCAAAAGATTAAAGGTAAAGAGAGAACCTTAAAAGCATAAAGAGAGGTGAGAATAGTTACTTGCAAAAGAGTTCCCATAAGATTATCAGCTGATTCCTCACACACACACACAAAAAAAATTACAGGCAAGAAGGGGCTAGAAAGAAGTATTTCAATTCATGAAGGTCAAGGACCTACAACCAAGATTATTCTATCCAGCAAAGCTATCATTTAGAATGGAAGAACCCATAAAGTGCCTCCCAGACAACGTAAAGCTAAAGGAGCTTATCATCACCAAGCCCTTATTCTATTAAATATTAAAGGGACTTAAGAGAAAGAAGATCAAAACTATGATCTTTAAAATTTCACTTTTTAAAAGAGCAATACATTCTCAATTATTGACAACTGGATCAAAAAACAACAATGAAGCAAACAACCAGAACAGGAACAGAATTTTAGGTATGGATATCATTTGGAGGGTTATCAACTGGGAGGGGGAAAGAGGAGGAAGGGGAAAATGGGTAGGGATTAAAAAGCATCATTGGTAGGTACAAAATAGACAGCGGTTGGTTAAGCATAGTGTAGGAAATGGAGAAACCAAAGAACTTATATGCATAGCCCATGGACATGAACTAAGAGGATGGGGAATGCTGGAGGGAAGGAAGGTACTGGGCAGAGGAGGGCAAAGGGGGGAAATTGGGACAACTGTAATAACATAATTAATAAAATATACTTCAAATGTATGCCAATTATATATTTTTTTAGTTATCTAAAATGCTATTTCAGGTGGTTGAAAATCTGCGGTTGATGTATTCTAGTGTTGATTCCTCAGCATGCTTTTTCCACTCTTCAAACACATATGCTGCTTATTTTTTGCCTAACTTTAGCTCCCATGTTATGGAAAATATTCTATAGTAAGATTCATTCATGGAATGAGATGCCAGAAAAAAAATTTTTAACTGTCTTTTTTTATTTTCAAAAGTTTTCATCTTGTTTCACTTTTTCAGAGACTGTGAATCTCAATTCACCATAGCTTCCATACTCTTCCTACATTTTGGACCATCCTGTCTCCTTCATTAACATTCTCTGTATTGTTACCTAGAGATAGAATATAAGAAAGATAATGGAGGCAAAAAGAGAGTAGAGGCAAGAAGATGCTGTAGGATTCAGAGAAACTGAGTAGGACTAGACCTACCCAATTGCAAATTGTTCCAATTCACTTTGTATCCTTACCTGCACCAGTGGTTTTCAAACTTTGTTTCAAAGATATCCCAGTTCCTAGGGAGAGTCTTAGAGTAAAAAGTAATAGTTGAAAAGGGGCTCTGTGGTTTTAACTTAAAAAAATAACAGAATATTTTTATTCATTCAATAAAAATATAATTGTGTACCTACTAGAGACTATTACAATTGTGGAGACTATGTTAAACAAGACCAACAAGGACCTAGTTCATCTATCTACAGTAATTTTTCTAAACTGATTAAAGTATTGCTCATTTCTGCAGGGTCACGACAAAAAGGACTCCCTCTTTAACTCAGATCATGTATGAACCAAGGGTACATCCCTGCTATGGCATTTTAATAATTAGATGTCTGATTCATAGGCCTGGAATTAGATCAAATATTGCCCTATATCTTGGACTAGAACTCATATTTTTGCTTCCAGACAACAGTCTCTGGTTCTCTAATTTTAATTCTAATTGATGCTACTGAAATTTTCATCTTTGTAAAGCAAATATAAAATATAATAGGGCCCATTTATAAGGCTGACATCTACAAACAGTATGGTTATCAGCCCTATAAGCTATTCACATTCAGGATTTTGCCTTTGGAGAGACATAATTTAACCTACTCAAGTAGTATTGAGTGATTTTGTTATAATGACATTGTAATGTCAAAAGAACAATTTTGAAAATTAAATAATTATCTTTAAGATTGTGTTTAAATATCTAAAATATGTAATCCAAACTTGATGAGACCATTGGCAACAAGAAATTTAGTGAATAATTTAGTGTCTGTTATGTCATGACATCAGTGACATGGTGAGGTAATTTTTCACTTTTATTTAAAACAAGTAACCTTAGGATATATATTTGTCCCCTCCACTATATCAGTCAATCACAGAACTGGTATGTTTTCATATGTAGAAATAATACAATGTCATTGATATAGCTGAATATATTAAAATTTAAATTACATTCCACCTTGCTGTCAAGATTATATTAACCAAAGTTAAATATACAAAAAATGACAATATAATAAAATACAGAGTATGATAAATCACTCAGCTTCTCTATTTCATATATGTGGAGAGAAGGTTGAATTAAGTGCTGGAATATTCCTGCTCAAACTTGTCTCAATGTTCTAACATTAGTAAGAAAAGAAAAAAAAAGAATTTAAATTAGCATCCAATTCTACCCTTAGAAGATGTTTCTTGCTCAGGCAGAACTTATCTTCACAGTAGCACTAAAATCAATTTAAAATGTATATATGATGGGCCAAGTAGGGGGTAGGAATGGGGTGCATGCTGAATAATTTAATTGAACAGCTATTTTAAGAGCTGAATACCCAGAATCATACTGATTAAGGAACAGGAATTGGATCTAGATATTAGGAGGCATCACCCTCTTTCTCCAAAACCAGAAGTATAGCAGCAAAAGCTAATTTACTTCCCTTCCACTTATAGTCATAATGGGAAATTATATAATATATAATATGTCTTGGCAAATAAACATAATTTTTATGAAACTTGTTTACCGGCACTATTCCTCAATAGCCAAATAAAATATCAGTTTAATGTATAATAAGGCATAATGCTTTCATTAATATATTTATAATATATTTATGGAGTATCTACAATGAAAATGGTACTGATTTAGTTACCAAGAAAACAGATATGAATAATAATGATAACAACTATTATCATCATAACATTCAGCAACTCATATAATGCTTACTATGAGAAGTCATTCTTCTAGGTGGTTTATATATAATCTTTCATTCAATCCTTACAGCAGGCTTATGAGATGGAGACAATTATTACCATCATTTTAATAATAAACCATGGGAGCTGGCTTAAGTGACTTCCTCACAAGTGTATATATATAGTAAGTAGTAAATTTGAGATTCAACCCAGACAGTCTGCTTCAGAGTCTACACTCTCATAGAATTGATAGTGTATCTGGAGGATAGAAACAATAACATAAATATATGCATTAATTAAAAAGATAGTTTCAGCCCTGGCTGGTGTAGCTCAGTGGATTGAGCATAGGCCTGCAAACCAAAGGGTTGCCTGTTGGATTCCTAGTCAGGGCACCTGTCTGGGTTGTGGGGCAGGTCCCCAGTAGGGGGCGCATGAGAGGTAACCACACATTAATGTTTTTCTCCCTCTCTTTATTCTTCCCTTCACCTCTTTCTAAAAATAAATAAATAAAATATTTAAAAGAAAGTTTCAGCTAACAATAATTGTTATAAATAAAATAAAACAGGATAATGAGTTAAAGAATGGCTGGGGGATGTAATATTAGATAGACTGGTGAGAGAATATATACATTGCATTTTATGAGTATTGAGAATGCACAATATGCTAAATATTCCTTTAAGCCTTAGAGATCCCTGATAAAGAACCAAAGTTCTTATCTCCATGAAGCTTAGATTTTGGTAGAAGAAACAGTTAAAAATAATAACAAAATTAAAATATAATTATAAATTATATTGACAATGTTGTAAGTTTTACAAAGGAAATGAAGGAATTGGGATGAGAGATGATAATAGGAGCTGATTTAGATTGAAAGGAATTGGTCAAGGAAAGCTTCTCTGAGAAAGAGTCATTTAAGATACCTTCTGAAGAATTAATGAAAGTTAACCATATGAAGAGGAGAACATTCCACAGTAAGGGAAAAGCATATGTGAAGTCACTAAGGTATGACAGAGCTTGAGGTTTTCCAGAAACTGAAAGAAGGCCATTAACACTGGATCATAGAAATAAAGGAAAGAATAGTGAGAGGTGTCAAAAAATCAAGAGGTTGCTGTGTGGAATTAGAAGGAGCACATTTAGAAGTAGGGAGACTCAGTCAGGAAACTATTCTTGTAACCCTATTTGAAACTTCTCTTGCTCTCATTTAAAACCAGGTGTAGGTAAGTTGGGCCTCAGTCACTCCATAACACAGTATTTATAAGCAGTTAAAAAGAGGGGAAGTCTAGTAATCCTGAGCATGGAGGAGAAAGACAAAGGCTTAAGGACAGGGAATGTTTTATTAACTATTATATTCCTGGTATTTGGAATACAGCAGATACTCAGTGGGAGTTTGGAAAAGTGAGATAAACTAAACAAGTCTGGAGAAGGTGAATGTACAATTATTCACCAGAATGAAATAAAAGGCCTAGGGAGATTCATCACCCCACATCAAATCTTGAAAGAAGCTAGTATAGCTACATATTTTACAAGCTTTCATGTGCATAAATAATCACCTGGTGATCTTGTTAAAATTCAGATTCCTTATATTCCTTGATGGAATCTTCCTCTAGTATTCCCATTATCCCTCTCCCCACCCTCTCTGGTTACTTTCTGTTTGTTTTTCATTTCAATGTCTCTGGTTGTATTTTGCTGGCTTGTTTGTTTGTTGATTAGGTTACACTTATACCATTTAAGGAAATGCAAATTCCCATTCAATAATTTGAGAAAGAGGGCCTTTGACTTTGCAATTCTAATAAATAAAGTGATAGTGATGTTGTTAATTCCCTCACCACACTTCAAGTAGCATTTAACAAAGGCCTAGGTGATTCATATGCACATTAAAGTTTCAGAATCACTGGTCTCAATGATCTCTAATTAGGCTCTTTTTCAACTTTTTGTAAGTACTTTCTGGACACATGAAAAAAATAGGATTAATGCCTTTGCAGGTTGTCACTCATCTGCATAAAATCAGCCATAGATGTCTGAGACTAAGGCAGATATCTATCTTCTACCTCTGGGACTAAAGGAAAGTCATCCATTTCCTGTTGTACACCATGACCTGCTCTGGAGTAACTTATTTTTTTGGTTACTTTATTTTCCTTCTGGACTGCCTGGATGTTAACCTAAAATTAGTTTTTCCATGCATAAAGTTGATCTAAAAATAGTTACCCCTAGCGTAACATGGCATTTTTATGTTTATTTGTATTGTTTTTATGTAGGGGAACGGGGGGGGGGGGAAGGGCAGAGGAGTAGCAGGAATGTTTTCCAGAATATAAGGTGTAGTACAAACTAGTGTCTAGCTAAGGGCCTCCCTTGTCTGCTAATAACATTATCGATCACTTAGTTCATATCCACTATTTTCCTTCCAGGGAAAGTCCACAGCCCAGCACATAAATCAAGCTCTCCTAACTTGCATACTGTCAAGCTCTTAATATAACTACCTTTTCTTTATTTTTTATTTTTTAAAGTATTTAATTGTTGTTCAATTACAGTTGTCTGCATTTTCTCCCCTCCCCTCCCCCCAACCCCATCCAACCCCACCTCCCTCCCTTGCTTCTACCCTCCCCCTTGGTTCTGTCCATGTGTCCTTTATAGTAGTTCCTGAAAACCCTTCTCCCCACAGTCCGCTCCCCGCTCTCCTCTGGCTATTGTTAGATTGTTCTTATTTCAATGTCTCTGGTTATATTTTGCTTGCTTTTTTCTTTTGTTGATTATGTTCCAGTTAAAGGTGAGATCATATGGTATTTGTCCCTCATTGCCTGGCTTATTTTGCTTAGCATTATGCTCTCCCGTTCCATCCATGCTGTTGCAAATATAACTACCTTTTTAATGTCTATTTCCTAAAGGGAAACATCTAAACAGTGATTCTCCAACTTTGTATGTAGTACATTAGAACTCCAGGAAGCATTTTTAAATATCCCAATACCAAGATCACACCCAAAACATCAGAATGTCTGGGAGCACTGTCAGTTTGTTCTTTATTTCAGTGTTTCTATTTCACTTGTTTGTTTTGTTGATTAGGTGAGATCATATGGTATTTGTCTTTCACCACCTGGCTCATTTCACTTAACATAATGCTCTCCAATTCTGTCCATGCTGTCCGAAAGGGTAAGAGTTTCTTCCTTCTTTCTGCTGCCTAGCATTCCATTGTGCAAATGTACCACTGTTTTTGTTCCACTCATTTACTGATGGGCACTTAGGTTGTTTCCAGCATTTGGCTATTATAAATAACGCCGCTATAAACATTGAGGCACATAGGTTTTTTGAATTGGTGTTTCAGGATTCTATGGGTATAATTCCAGCAGTGGAATTGCTGGGTCAAAAGGCAGTTCCATCTTTAGTTCTTTGAGGAAATTCCACACTGTTTTCCACAGTGGCTTTACCAGTCTGCTTTACCAGTAGCAGTGTCCTAGGGTTTCTTTTTCTCCACAACCTTGCCAGCAGTTGTTTGTTGATTTGTTAATGATGGCCATTCAGATTGGCGTGAAGTGGTATCTCACTCTGGTTTTAATTTGCAACTTTTTGATGGCTAGTGATGATGAGCATCATTTCATGTGTCTCTGGGCCCTCTATATGTCCTCCTTGGAGAAGTGTCTGTTCAAGTCCTTTGTCCACTTTTTAATTGGATTGCTTGTCTTACTGGTGTGGAATAATTGAACAATAAAAATTATATATAAATAAATCTGGGGGCAATGCTGCCCAGACAATAGTATATTTTAAAGAACTCCAGATGTTTCCTGTGTGTGTGCGTGGACAAGTTTGAGAATCATTGTTGAGTTTCTTATTCCTTCCCTAAGAAATGCCTATACCTTGTAACTATGGTTATTTTGAAATAAAGCTCTCAGATGCATTTTTATTGCATCTGTGGTAATTGTAATGGATAAGAAGCAGAGAAAAGTAGATAGCCTTAGACCAGTGGTTCTCAGCTGGGTATAATTTTGTCCCTCAGGGATCTGTGGCAATACTTGGAGACATTTTTGTTTATTATAATTGGATAGGTGAAAGATGCTGTTGGCACCTTAGTGGATTGAGTTACAAATGCTCCTAAATCTTGGCCCAAAATGACAATAGTGTCACAATTTAGAAACCCTGCCTTAGGTAACCATAGCCCAGTACTGCCCCAGATCCCATCTCATGGACATTTTCCAACCTGACATAAAATTAGTGTCTGACCTGACCAGAATGAACAAAACTCATCCAAATTGACCCCATTGGCTTGACGTCAGGGGATATTTTTAATGTTCAACACAAACTTGTCCCAACCCATTTCTAGTGTGTGTGTGTGATATATACAGGGTGGTGCAAAAGTAGGGTTACAGTTGTTCAAAGAAATATGATAATTAATACAAGAATAAACTCTATGTTTCACATATTTACAGCCATAAACTTACATTTGCTTCACACTATATATACATATATGAGATCTATCTGGAAAATGTCCAGCCATTGTTAATATAATGAGATCATTTTTCATATCGATGTATCCTGGCAGCCAAGGAGATTGGACTAGAATGCACACATGTGAACAATGACATCTTCACTGTACTGGTCAGTGGGGATGGTAGATGCCGTTGTATGAGCAAGTATACTGTTTGGCCATCGCATTCAAAATGACTAAGCTAGTACAGCAACGAATCTGCATAAAATTTTTCATTAAGCTTGAAAATTCCAAAGAGAACATGGTGGTGAGATAGGTGGGAGAGGAGTCTACTTCCTACTGCCCACTGGTGAAACACCTAGCCAATCTGAGGAACAGAGCGAACAGCCAACAGAATTCCAGCATATATGAAGACTGGTTACCAAAATTAGAGGAAACATTGGATGATTGGATGGTAAGGAGAGTGGTGGGGAATGATCAGGTCCTTGGGACCAGCACGGGGACCAGGGTACGCTGCAGCCCCAGACCCGGCAGCTGCTGGTTCTGCTGCAGGATTCTTGGGAGAGAGCCAGGCTGGGCTGTGTGAGAGGCCAGGTGCTTGTTTGGACTGGTGGGCTTAAGTAGGAAGAGATTTTCAAAAATAAAAATAGAAAAGGAAAATAGGTTCAGAAAGAATGAAAAGGGATTTAGGGAAATGCAGGACAACATGACAAGCAAAAATATTCGTATAATAGAGATACCAGAAGGAGAAGAAGAAGAGCAAGAGATAGAAAACCTGTTTGAAAAACTAATGATGGAGAACTTCCCTAATCTGATGAGACAAAAAGTCACACAAATCCAGGAAACAGAGAGTCCCAATCAAGAGGAACCCAAATAGGCCCTCTTCAAGACACTTCATCATTAAAATGGCAAAATTCTAAGACAAAGAGAGAATCTTAAAGGCAGCAAGGGAGAAACAGGAAGTAACATACAAGGGAGCCTCAATAAGGTTAGCAGCTGACTTCTCAATGGAAACGCTCCAAGCCAGAAGAGAATGGCAAGAAATATTCCAAGTAATGGGAATCAGAGGCCTGCAACCAAGGCTACTGTACCCAGCAAGACTCTCAAACAAGATAGAAGGTCAAATAAGGAGCTAACCAGGCAAAAGAAGTCTAAAAAAATACCCCTCCACCAAACCAGCTCTGAAAGAGATGCTAAAGGGAGTGCTTTAAGGAAAGGAAGGAAATGAGAGAGAAAGAGAGAGGAACACAAGTACAAAAAAATGGCAATGAGCCCTGCCTGGTGTAGCTCAGTGGATTGAGCGTGGGCTGGGAACCAGAGGGTCCCGGTTCGATTCCCCATCAGGGCACATGCCTGGGTTGCGGGCCAGGTCCCCATGAGGGCCATGTGAGAGGCAACCGTACACTGCTGTTTCTCTCCCTCTCTGTCTCCCTCCCCTCCCCTCTCTCTAAAAATAAATAAAAATAAAATCTTTTTAAAAAATGGCAATGAATTAGTACCTATCAATAATAACCTTAAATATAAATGGAATAAATGCTCCACACAAAGACATAGAATAGCTGAATGGATAAGAAAGCACGACCCACACATATCCTGTCTACAAGAGACCCACCTCTGGACAAAAGACCTACAAAGACTGAAAGTGAAGGGCTGGAAACAAATTTTTCAAGCAAATGGACAAGAAAAAATATTCGGGATAGCAATACTCATATCAGACAAAATAGACTTCAACAAAAGGGCCATAAAGAGAGACCCAGAAGGACATTTCATAATACTCAAGGGAAGAATCCACCAAGAATACACAAACATTGTAAATATACATGCACCCAACACAGGAGCACCCAAATACATAAAGAAAATCTTGGAGGACTTCAAGAAAGATATTGACAGCAACACAATTATAGGAGGGGATTTTAACACCCCACTGTCAAAAATGGACAGATCTTCCAAACAAAATATCAACAAAGATATTGTGGCATTGAACAATGCCCTAGATGAAATGGACTTAACTGATATATAAGAGCCTTTCACCCCAAAGAAGCTAAATACACATCCTTTTCAAATGCAAAAGGAACATTTTCAAAGATAGACCATATGATAGGACACAAAAGAAGCCTCAACAAATTCAAGAAAATTGAAATTATATCAAGTATTTTCTCTGACCACAAGGGACTGAAATTAGAAACCAACCACAAGGGAAAAACCCCAAAACACTCAAAGTCATAGAGATTGAATAGCATACTATTAAACAATGGTCAAGGACAAGATTAGGGAAAAAACAAAAAGTTTCTGGAAACAAATGAAAATGAAATTACAACAACCCGAAACTTATGGGACACAGCGAAGGCAGTCCTTAGAGTGAAGTTCATAGTGATACAGGCCTACATAAAAAAGATGGAAATATTTCAAATAAATAACCTAACCCTATGCCTACAAGAACTCAAGGAATAACAATGAAGACAGCCCAGAGCAAGTAGAAGGAAGGAAATAACCAAGATCAGAGCAGAATTAAATGACATAGAGACTAAAAGCACAATTCTAAGGATCAATGAATCCAGGAGCTTGTTCTTTGAAAAGATACAGAAAATCAACAAGACTTTAAGGAGGCTCATCAAGAAAAAGAGAGAGAGGACCCAAATAAACACAATCAGAAATTGAAGAGGAGAGATTACAACTGATGCCACAGAAGTACAAAGTATTATAAGACACTACTATGAAGAACTGTATGCCAAGAAATTTGAAAACCTAGGTGAAATGGACACATTTCTAGAAAAAATATAATGTTCCAAAACTCAACAAAGAAGAAGCAGAAAGCCTGAACTGACCAATAACAGCAGTGAAAATTGAAGCAGTAATAAAAAAATCTCCCAACACACAAAAGCACTGGACTGGATGGTTTCACAGGAGAATCTACAAAGCATTTAAGGAAGAGCTAACCCCTATCCTTCACAGATGATTCCAAAAAATCCAAAATGATGGAAGACTCCCAAACTCTTTTTATGAAGCCAGCATAATCCTAATCCCAAAACCAGAAAAAGACACAACAAAGAAAGAAAACTTCAGGCCAATATTGCTGATGAACATAGACACAAAAATCCTCAATATCGGCAAACTGCATCTAGCAATATGTTAAAAAGATCATACACCATGATCAAGTGGCATTCATCACAGGAATGCAAGGATCGTACAATATTCACAAATCAATAAACATAATACAGCACATAAACAAAACAAAAGACAAAAATCAAATGACCATCTCAATAGAGGCAGAAAAAGCATTTGATAAGGTATAGCACCCATTTTTGATAAAAAACACTTAGCAACATGAGAATAGAGGGAGCATTCCTCAACATAATAAAAGCCATATATGAGAGACGTACAGCCAACATCATACTCAATGGGCAAAAACTAAAATCTTTCCCACTAAGATCAGGAACAAGACAAGGTTGTCCACTATCACCACATCTATTCAACATAGTACTGGAAGTTTTGGCCAGAGCAAACAGACAAGAAAAGGAAATAAAAGGCATCCAAATTGTAAAGGAGGCAACAAAACTGTCATTGTTTGCAGATGACATGATAGTGTACATAGAAAATCCTATAGACTCCACCAAAAAACTACTCGACCTAATAAATGAATTTGGCAAAACAGTGGGATACAAAGTCAATATCCAGAAATCAAAGGCATTTTTGTATATGAACAATGAAACATCAGAATAGAAATCAGGGGGAAAAAATCCCATTTGATTTAGTTAAAAGAAAAATAAAATACCTAGGAATAAACCTAACCAAGGTGGTAAAAGACTTGTACTCAGAAAACTACACAACACTGAAGAAAGAAATCATGGAAAACACAAACAAATGGAAACATATACCATGCTCATGGATCGGAAGAATCAACATCATCAAAATGTCCATACTCCCCAAAGTAATTTATAGATTCAATGCAATCCCTATCAAAGTACCAATGGCATATTTCACAGATATAGAACAAATACTTCAAAAATTTATATGGAACCATAAGTGACCCCAAGTATCTGCTGAAATTTTGAGAAAGAAGAGCAAAGCAGGAGGGATCACAATTCCTGATATCAAATTATATTACAAGGCCACTGTAATCAAAACAGCCTGTTACTGGCATAAACACAGACAGATAGACCAATGGAACAGAATAGAGAGCCCAGAAATAAAACCAAGTCTCTAAAGACAATTAATCTTCAACAAAGGGGGAAGAAGCATACAATGGAATAAAAATAGCCTCTTCAACAAATGGTGTTGGGAAACCTGGACAGCTACATGAAAAAAAAAATGAAACTAGAGCACCAACTTACACCATACACAAAAATAAATTCAAGGTGGATAAAAGACTTAAATATAAGTCGTGACACCATAAAAGTCCTAGAGGAAAACATTGGTAGGAAAATCTCAGACATTCCATGCAGCAACATCTTCAATGATATGTCCCCTGGAGCAAGGGGCATAAAGGAAAGAATAAACAAATGGGACCTTATCAAAATAAAAAGCTTCTGCATGGCTAAAGAAAACTGTATTAAAATAAAAAGAGGACCAACCATATGGGAAAACATATTTGCCAATGATACCTCAGACAAGGTTTTGATCTCCAAAATACAGAGAGAACTCATATGACTCCACTCTAGGGAGACCAAAAAAAAAAAAAAAATTAAAAAATGGGCAAAAGACTTGAATGGACACTTTTCCAAGGAAGACATACAGAGGGTCCATATAAAAAGATGCTCAACATCATTAGCCATAAGAGAGATGCAAATTAAAACCACAGTGAGATACCACCTCACACCAGTCAGATTGGCCATCATAAACAAAGCAACAGTTAACTGTTGGAGGGGATGTGGAGAAAATGGAACCCTACTGCACTGTTGGTCGGAATGCAGTTGGTGAAGCCACTGTGAAAAACAGTATGGAATTTCCTCAGAAAACTAAAAATGGAACTCCCTTTTAACCCAGTAATTCCACTGCTGTGATTGTACCCTAAGAGCCCTGAAACACCAATCCAAGAGAACCTATGCACCTCAATGTTCTTAGCAGCACAATTTACAATAGCCAAGTGCTGGAAGCAACCTAAGTGCCCATTAGCAAATGAGTGGATCAAGAAACTATTGTACATTTATACAATGGAATTCTATACAGCAGAGAGAAAGAAGGAGCTTATACCCTTTGCAACATCATGGATAGAACTGGAGAGTATTATGCTAAGTGAAATAAGCCAGGCAGTGAGGGACAAATACCATATAATCTCACCTTTAACTGGAACATAATCAACAAAAGAAAGAAGCAAGTAAAACTTAACCAGAGACATTGAAATTAAGAACAATCTAACAATAGCCAGAGGGGAGTGGGGAGGGGACCATGGGGAGAAGGGTTTTCTGGAACCACTATAGAGGACACATGGATAGAACCAAGGAGGAAGGTGGAAGCAGAGGAGGGAGTTGGTTTGGAGGGGGTGGGGAGAGAGGAGGGGAGAGGATGCAGACAACTGTAATTGAATAACAATAAAGTAATTTAAAAAAAAGAACAAAGAAAATTATTCCACAGAAACTATTCAGATGATTGAAAAGGCTGCTGCTATCATCATGACTACACGCTCACTCACGCATCATATCTCATGCAATTTTTTTTGCAAAACATCAAATCACCCAGATGACTAAGCCCCACTAAAGCCCAGATCTGGTGCCCTGAGATGTCTGGTTTTTCCCAAAAGTAAAATCACCTTTGAGAGGGAGGAAATTTCAGACCATCAGTGAGATTCAGGAAAATACAATAGGTCAGCTGATGGTGATTGGGAGAACTGAGTGATACACATAATGTTTCTTGCATCTTGTATCTACCTTAATAAATGTCTCTATTTTTATTACATAGCTGAATGCCTTCTGGAATTACTAATATATATTAGTGATTTGGATAAAATAGCATTAGAAGTGGTACTTGGAATGGATAGAAGAATCTGCCACTGATCTGAGACATCACTTCTATTAACAAAACAGGATTCATGGAAAGATGAGTGGTTCACCTCTCTCTTAATTCCCTCTCATTTCTTTGTTGAAATTTTAGTAGCAGATTATATAACTTCCATCAGAGTGCAAATAAGCTACACTCAAAAAAATGATGGATGTGATCATACGAGCTGTCATGTAATAAAGATAAAAATGTCTTCCTCCAAGAATATATAGCTTCAGAGACTGGCGAAAATGGTGGCGGAGAAGGAGGAAGCGTGATCACTTTCCTCCAGCCCACTGGCAGGATATCTGGCCTATTTTCTGAGGAGCAGCGCGATAACCCAGCTGTATTCCGGTGTGTGGGAAGACTGTCAACCAAGACTGTGCATAAAACTGAAAGATCAGCCAGTAGGGAGACTGCTTCAGAGGGAAGGGGTCCCTTGGGCCTCACGGGGAGCCCGGAGGTCTGCGGATCCAGTTGCAGCAGCTTCTCGGTTTGCTCCAGGATCCGTGGGAGGGAGCTGGATTGGGGTGTGTGAGTTGCCAAAGCAGACGCGCGAGTCTGTTGGAAGAGCCTTGGTCCCCAGCAGTCCGGAGGTCAGTGCGTACCTGGCGACTGCTCTGCAGAGGCTGGCGATCCCAGCGGGAGGAATTGGAGTCTGAATTGAAAGGGAAACCCAAGCCCAGAGCTCCTGGATTGGGCACGCACCCGGAGGAGCCAGTTGGGGGCGGCTGGCGTAGGTGCCCGACCAGGCGCCCAGGCCTGCGGTTTGCAAGCTCTGATTCCAGAGACAAAAGCGATCGGTGAATGCAGGGGCATGGAGCTCACACCTGGAGGGCCTGAGACACAACCCAGACCTGCGGTGCTGAGTCCCTCCATGCCGGAGAAACAGAGGAGCTACATTGAGACCCAATGAGGGGAGTCATAGACATCATAAACTCTGACTCAGGGTGGGGGTCAGGTGGCCCAGAGGAGGTGCTGCAAACTCCCGGCAACTCCGCTGGTGGCAGAACGGCAGCTGAGAGTGCAGCCCAGGAAGACAGCAGATATCCCCAGCCTGACGCCCTTGAAGCCAGCCAACAAAAGTATTTTTTTTAATTTTTATTTATTATTTTTTTATTTCTTTCGTTTTCTCTTTGTTTCTTTGTTCGTTTTTCCCCATCCTCCTTCCTATCTGTCCCTCTATATATATATATATATATATATATATATATATATATATATATATATATATATATATATATAATTTTAAAGATTTTATTTATTTATTTTCAGAGAGAGGAGAAGGGAGGGAGAAAGAGCAATGTATGGTTGCCTCTCACATGGCCCTCACTGGGGACCTGGCCTGCAACCCAGGCATGTGCCCCAACTGGGAATTGAACAGGGACCCTCTGGTTCCAAGCCCGCACTCAATCCACTGAGCTACACCAGCCGGGCTGTCCCTCTATATTTTTTAACTCCTTCTATCTTCCCTTCATTTGATATTCCTAGTTTTCTCTTCCTTTTATTTCCAATTTATTATTATTTTTTATTTTATGTTATTTTCAAATTATTTTCTTCTCTATCTTTCTTTTTCCTTTTCTTTTGCTTTGTTTTCCTTCTTTATCTCCCTTCCCCTCGCTTCTTTATCAACAGGTGAGACATTAAAACCTGGAATTGTGAAGAGAAAAGAGGGGGACCCAGACAAGAGTCAGCCCAAAAAACAGAGAGTGACACAAAATTAACTTCGCTGCTTCAGAGAACTTGACAGATCAATTTAAGAACCAGAGGGTAGCAAGAAGAATCCCACAAACAATGGGAAGACAAAGAAACAATCCCCAAATGAAAGGAAAGGAGGAAGCCCCAGAAAGAATGATAAATGAAACAGAGGCAAGCCAGCTATCAGACATTGAGTTCAAAGCATATGTTATCAGGCAGCTCAAGAAACTCGAGAAGCTTGATGAACTCACAGAAAACTACCAGAAACTACAGGGAAACTTTAATGAACTCACTGAAAAATATATCAACATGAAAAAGGAAATAGAAGTTATTCACAACGGCCAGGAGGAAATGAGGAATACAATATCTGAACTGAAGAACACAATAGAAGGAATCAAAAGTAGTCTCGATGAGCCCTGGCTGGTGTGGCTCAGTGGATTGAGTGCGGACTGTGAACCAAAAGGTCCCGGTTCGATTCCCAGTCAGGGCACATGCCTGGGTTGTAGGCCTGGTCCCCAGTGAGGGCCATGTGAGAAGCAACCATACAATGCTGTTTCTCTCCCTCTCTTTCTCCCTCCCTTCCCCTCTCTCAAAAAATAAATAAATAAAATCTTTAAAAAAAAAGTAGTCTCGATGAGGCAGAGGATCGGATCAGCGAGCTGGAGGACAAGGTCGAAAAAAGCAACCAAAAAGAGCAAGAACAGGAAAATAGGCTCAGAAAGAATGAAGAGGTATTAAGTGAAATGCAGGACAACATGAAACGTAACAATATTCATATTATAGGGATACCAGAAGGAGAGGAAGAACAGCAAGAGATGGAAAACCCGTTCGAAAAAATAATGGTGGAAAACTTCCCTAATCTGATGAGAGAAAAAGCCACATAAATCCAGGAAATATAGAGAGTCCCAATCAAAAGAAACCCTAACAGGCCTACTTCAAGACACATCATCATTAAAATGGAAAAATTCCACGACAAAGAGAGAATCCTAAAGGCAGCGAGGCAGAAGCAGGAAGTAACAT
>PVJI01021231.1:0-27573 GCA_004026765.1 Micronycteris hirsuta
TGTACCATCCTTGCATCCCTGGGATGAAACCTACTTGGTCATGGTGAATGATCTTTTTAATGTATTGCTGGATGCGGTTTGCTAATATTTTGTTGAGAATTTTAGCATCAATGTTCATCAGTGATATTGGCCTGAAGTTTTCTTTCTTTGTTGTGTCTTTTTCTGGTTTTGGGATTAGGATGATGCTGGCATCATAAAAGGAGTTTTGAAGTCTTCCATCATTTTGGATTTTTTGAAATAGTCTGAGAAGGATAGGTGTTAGTTCCTCCCTAAATGCTCTGTAGAATTCTCCTGTGAAACCATCTGGTCCAGGGCTTTTGTGTGTTGGGAGTTTTTTGATTATTGCTTTAATTTCTTCCACTGTTATTGGTTGGTTCAGGCTTTCTGTTTCTTTCTTATTGAGTTTTGGAAAATCATATTTTTATAGCTTTTACTGGTTCCACTCATATTTGCTATATTTTGTCCCCTGAACACAAAACCTCTCCTTAAACAATTTAAAAAATATTTCCCTAGGTACAAATATTCTTTTACATTTCCATATCTGGTTTTTAGAAACAATTTTTATCTATAAAATATTTAGTACAATGCCTGATGATAGTTGCCATATGGTGTTTTATTTTTAATGAGTGATTATTTGAATATTGGAAGGATACTTCTAAAGCATCACTTCTCATCAGCTATATTTAAACCTATTCTACCCTTTCCTTTTGATTAAGAGGAATGGCAGCGATTTTCTAAATTAAAAAAAAAATGAAATGCATTGACCATACAATAGTAAGATAGTGAAATGATTTCTATCTGACATTTTGAATAAACACTTTTAAATACATTACTTGTTTTTCCATGAGTAACCAATTATAAAATACATCATTTTATGAAATGATGCAAAGGCTGGCATTGCCAAATTTCTAATATATAACTCTTAACTTTTTAAAATCTCTTTCTCATAATGTTCAAGTCACTAAACAAAATAGACACCTAGTGTAAATAACCCATGGCTTAAAAATCATCAAAGGTATAAGTAATAAAAAATCAAAAGAAAGGATTTCGAAGCCATTTTTTTAAATTACTTTATTGTTGTTCAATTACAGTTGTCTGCATTTTCTCCTCTCCCCTCCCCCCACCCCTCCATCCCTACCTCGCTCCCCCGCCTCCCTCCTCCCCCTTGGTTCTGTTCATGTGTCTTCTATAGTGGTTCCTGAAAACACTTCTCCCCATTGTCCCTTCCTCCCTCCCCCCTGGCTATTGTTAGATTGTTCTTAATTTCAATGTCTCTGGTTATGTTTTTCTTACTTTTTTCTTTTGTTGATTATGTTCCAGTGAAAGGTGAGATCATACGGTATTTGTCCCTCACCGCCTGGCTTACTTCACTTAGCATAATGCTCTCCAGTTCCTTCCATGCTATAGCAAAGGGTATAAGCTCCTTCTTTCTCTCTGCTGCATAGAATTCCATTGTGTAAATGTACCATAGTTTTTCTTGCTTTTTTCTTTTGTTGATTATGTTCCAGTTAAGGGTGAGATCATATGGCAGTTCTCAAAGCCATTGTTTTTATGTGTACGCTTTTTATTAAGTCATATAGACTGTATGAAAGCCCAGAGAAAGACATGCAAACACTGCTTTTTAAAATAACACATCTTTTCAATACAAATAATAGTTTCCTTGTTAAATTTTCCAGATTAGAGTAGCCTATTTTAAAATGCTACTAAAACCTATTTTACACATTTTACTCTCTCCAGAAACTAAATGCTCAAAATGATAGTAGAAGCAGAAAGCTACCATTCTGTTTTAAGATGCCAGTTCTTGCCATCCCTTAAGTACTTGGTAGAATTTGGGATATATTGAAACAGAGTTTACTCTTAAGAATCTAGAGTATCTCATCATAGAACAGAGGATTCGGGTTTACTACTAAAAATCAAATACAATTATTACTATATATACATTCCTGATACCCAGGATAAGCAGTTTCACACACATTATCTATTTCAGTGCTTGAGAGGAAATGGCCTGTTCAATAGGAGAAAGCACTGCCACAGGGCACTGGACTATCTGGAAAAGCTTTGCTTTGGGGTGAGCTGAGTGAATGGGTAAGTGGTTTGTCTGAGATCAAACAGCTGAATACACAGGAGATGGCAGTCCTGAACCCAAGTCTTCTCAAGGAAAGTGCAGAACTCTCTTCACTCCAGTTTATTTACCATAGCTATCTTCAAGCAAACAGAATTAAAGAATAAGTGTAATCACTTCTATTAGCATAGAAGACCACCATCCATATTCCTGTCAATTTCTTTACTTTGCCTCCACACTGATTACTCGGTAGCCTAGCCCAGCCAACTACCTCAAAAACAAGGAAGGTTATTAACTGACCAAAAACCTGACATCTCTTTTAATGTTATTAAGAAAGCGCTCACAAAAGTTTTAACCATATTGCTCCATTGATGATGAGTCTGGAGTATTGTCTTTTGTCTTTTCTATGAATAAAAGCCCATTGCTATTGCAAAGACTATTTATTAGTAAAATTTATTGTGTAACATTGGTTAATAACATTATATAAGTTTCATTGCATTGAGTGCCCACCACCCAAAGTCTAGTCTCCTTCCACAAAGACTATTTAGAACGGGTGAGATAACTATTAGAAAATGTTGTGGGGTTTTTTTTTTTCCTACTTAAACAAACTGTATTACACTCACTTTATATGGAGAGGCAAAAGATCCAGAATAGGCAATACAATATTGAAGGCTAAGGCAAAGACCATGCCCAACTTGAAGATTTGCTATAAAGCTACAGTAATCATCACAATGTTTTGGTAAAAGAATAGACAAATGGATCAATGGAACAGAATAGAAAGCCCAGAAACAGACCCACATAAATATAGTCAATTGATGTCTGACAAAGAAGCAAAGGCAATACAATGGAGAAAAGATACTCTTTTCAACAAACAGTGCTGGAAAATCTGGACACAGACATGCAAAAAAAAAAAAAAAAATCTAAACACAAACTTTATACTCCTCACAAAAAATTAACTCAACATGGATCATAAACATAAACATAAAGTGTAAGAGTTAAAACTTTTAGAAGATAACACAAAAGAAATTCCAGAAGACCGTGGATATTACCAATGGCTTTTTATGCACAACACCCAAGATGCAATACATGAAGGATATAACTGTTAAGCTGGACATTATTAAAATGGAAAACTTGTGTTCTGTGAAAGAGGTGGTAAGAGAATGAAAAGATAAGCCACAGACTGGGAGAGAATCTTTGCAAAAGATATATCTGATAAAACACTGTTATTCAAAATATGCAAAGAACTCTTAAAATTCAACAAATTTTGCTAAAAAAAAAAACCAAGCAATCAGATTAAAAAATGGGCCAAAGACCTTAACAGACACCTCACTGAAGAAGATATACAGATGGAAAATAAGCATATAAAAAGATGCTTCCCACTATATGTCCTCAGAAAAATATAAATTAAAACAACAAGATATCACTACATACTTAGGACAATGGCCAAGATCCTACATACCGACAAAACCAAATGTTGGCCAGGAAGTAAAACAACAAGAACTCTTATTTACTGCTGGTGCAGATTCAAAATGGTACCTCCACTTTGGAAAATAGTTTGGCCACTTCTGACAAAACTAAGCATGCTCTTCGCATTCAACCCAGCACCTATGTTCTTCAGGATTTACCCCAAATGAATTGAAAGGTTATGTTCCCACAATAACTTGCATGTGATTGTAGTGGCTTTATTAACAATTACCTCAAAGGAGAAGTAAACCAGATGACCTTCAGCAGGTAAATTGATATACTGGGATGCATACAGACAATAGAATATTATTTTGCACTAAAAAGAAATGATATATTAAACCATGAAAATACAGAGAGGAAACTTAAATATACAGGGTTAGGCAAAAGTAGGTTTACGGCTGTTCCTATGGAAAGTAATAACAAAATAAAGAGATAAAAATACAAAAATAAACTCTATGTTTTGCCTACTCACAACTGTGAGACTACTTTTGCCCTACCTTGTATATTAATAAATGAAAGAAGCCAATCTGTAAAGCCTACAAACTATACAATTCCAACTTTGTGACATTCTGAAAAAAGGAAAAGTATGGCGATAATAAAAAGATCAGTGTTTAACATAGGTTGAAGGTAGGAATGAATAGGCAGAACACAGAAGATTTTTAAGGTAGTAAAACGATTTTGTATGATATTGTAATGGTAGACGCATGTCATTGTACATCTGTCAAAACCCTTGAAATGTGTGACCCCAAGAGTGAACTAGATCTAATGTAAACTATGGGCTCTGGGTGATAATGCCATGTCAACGCAGGCTCACGGATTGCACAAACGCACCACTCTGGCGTAGGAGCCGATAACAGGAGGCTGAGTGAGTTTGGGAGCAGTGAGTATATGGGAGCTCTCTGTACTTTCCTCTCACTTTTGTTGTGAACCTAAAACTTTTTAAAACCTAAAATCTATTTGATAAAAAAACTTAACTTTTGTTATGTTCCCAAAGTTGTTATTAACCTTGAGAGTATAAGATGTATTAAGCACATAGTAATGATAAAGATAGATAATTAAACAGGTAATTTCAATGTAATTACCTGGTGTACATAGAACATAGAAAAGAGAAGATAACTAAGCAAGAGAAAAGCCAGAGAGCTTCTCAGAAATTTTGCTTTCTGCTTGAGCAAAGTCTTAGAAGAATTGTGTGATATGGCACAATAGTATAGAATTGTCACAAATATGAGAAAAAAATGGAAGATGCTTTCAATTTACCACATCATCAAAAATATGATTCCAACATTTCGAGTTTATATAAGGTGGACTAGAAGTGTCATTTCTGAAAGTACTTTTTGTAACCCATGAAGAAATGCAGAAAATACTGCATATTTGGAATAAGTGCTCAAAAGGTCAAACTTTACTATTCTATTGTATTTTAGAATCATCATCTATGAAAAAATGTCACCAAAAATGAATTTATTTCACACTTGTGTACTTCCTTGTAACACTCTGCATCAACTGAGCCTTGAAGAACATGTGCTGGCTTACATTGGCTAAACAATCTAGAGGTAAAAAGAAGAAGTTTAAATAGGGATGGTCACAGGGCTCATGGAACGCAATTAATATCTTCATTTTTGGAGTTGGCTTTTCTCTGTATTGGCTTCATTCTCAGGCTCCCTGTGGTTTGTAAATGGACGCCCTTAGCTCCAAAAGAATTGTGCCTTTAGTTCTCGTCAAACAGAAACATGATGTAATTCTTGCCCAGAACCAAGGATTAAATATTTCTACGTAGGTTGGTTTAACACCAATCCCAGAACCAATCAGTAGGCCACCAAGATAAAGTTATTCTAATTGATATGTTATTCTAAGTGAAATTCCCCACTACTGGAGTCAGGGAATTAAACCAAATTAAAAGTCAAAGAGATAGAGTGAAAGAGGCATGGTTCTCCACAAGAAATTCATGATCCTGTGCAATTTTGATGGCTGGCAGCCAACAAAATTCAAAGTCCATGAGATTTAAACTGTAAACGGTGCATCGATATCCAATATCCTTTCTTATTTTTGATAATAGAATGTTTGACTATCAGCCATATATATAATCCCCTAGAAACAGACTGCAACTTCTAGTCTCTCACTGAAACTCTATGAGTGATTTAGTGAAGTTTGAGTTAAGGGAGTGTGAGCAGAGGTATGTGTGAAACTTCAGGGTACATCTCCTTAAATGATTACTCTGAATTTTGCATCTAGCCCATTCTGGAAGCAATAAAATGGCAGTGGTTTATGGGGGACGTAGTAAGCCAAGTTTAGAACCAACTATTCCTTTCATAACACAATACAAATTTCCAATGTCTTAAAAGGGGAAAATGTCTCTGCATATTTCCAAATAAGTATTTTATCCTTTATTTACCTCTCTTATTTTTATATAATTACTATTACAGTTGCTTAGAGTTATGTTGGGATTGGTAATTGGTTTGCCTAGGAAAAGAAAGACCATTTTAATTTCTATGCATTTTACTCTGAAACTAGTCACAGTGTTTTAAAAAACTGCCTGTTTTAATAGGTAAAATCTACTTTTAATAGGAAAAACTGGTTCTAAACTGAACACTTGCCTTTGGCAGTTAGTGAATTCTACATTGAACATTGTTTAGGTTTAGGCCTATTTTATAGATGACATAAATGACATCAATCAACCCTTCTGCGGTAAAGGACAATTGTCTTTAGATCTGTCCCTAAAGAGAAAGTCATGAGTACTTGTCAAGGGTGCCATCAAACTTATCACAAAATAAGCAGATATAATTTTCTACAACAGGAGAGATTGTTTTAAACTCAAAGTTTGATTAGTTTTGACACACACCATGTTATGGGTCTAATTAAGTGTCCTGGTGGGTTAGTCCATGCTGAGATGATTCCCTGACCCTTCATGACAAGTGTAAATGAGAAGACTTGCTCCTTCAAACAGGAAAAGTGGAGCCTTCCAGGGCAGCCCATTTTCTTGTAGAAAAGCATAACATTTAGAGCAGCAAAAGTTAAATGCAGCTAAAAAATCAATATATTCGTAATAAGTTTAGAGCATGAATATGCTCGTTACTGTTGTTTCATAGGGCAGTGAGTCAAATGGTTTAAGTTTCCAAATAATACTTTGCCCAAATACTTGACCTTTCACACATCTCTTTTTGCTGTGAGTTTGTAATAAAGTAGGTATGCAGATTCCAGGACTGAAAAATTCCTTAAGATCCAGGGCTTCAAAATGTTTATCAAAGTCTATTCCCTTAGGGGGAAAAATCTGATTATTATCATAACAGGTAAATGGCATTATACATTTTTAAAGTTATAATAATTTAACAGTTTCCAAACTTCTGAGGGTATAGTAACTCTCAGTTTTACAAGATTAAGCTTCTGAATACAAAGTCCTGTCAGTTCACTGACAATAATAGGTAAGTAGGTGTCGAGATTCAGTTGCCTTTTCTTTCTGAGGCTCCAGTATTCAAACCACAAGTTGTAATGCCACCAAAAGCACAGTTTCACCATCCTGAATACAAAATACACTAGAATAGTTTTGATTAAACTTTTGTTTTCAATTTATATTGTTGATCATTAAGACAACTTCTTAGAAAATGTATTTGTCTCAGTATTTTTACTTGTATGTATATACCTAATGAAATAATTTAAAATATTATTTTTGTATATCAATACAGATAAAAATTGAAGAACATAATGCATTTTTATAATGCTCTTTAAAAACAAAATCACAGATTTTCCAAAGCTAATTCATTTTCTGGAAGATTATTAGCTAACAATTATTTATAATTTAATATATATCAGAAACATTTGTAAGAGTTTTAGATGCATTAATTAATTTTCCTAACAACTCCCTAAAAGAGGATACTATTATCATTTCCATTTCACAGATAAAGCAACTGAAGCATATAAAGTGCGCATAACTTGTTCAAAGTCACGCAACTGATAAGTAGCAAGAGTGCCATTTACATTCAAGCGGTAGGATACCATAGTTTACACTCTACTAGTATTTAAGAAAATAAACTCTAAGACAGTTATCTATGTTTTAAAGAAAGTGCATTTTCTGATATTTAAAACATGTACATATATACACATATATACACACGTGTATATATATATGCATATATCTGTGCTTCAGTATCCAATATCTTTTCTTTTTTTGATAATAGAATATTTGGATATCAGACATACATATAATCTCCTAAGTACAGACTACATCATATATATGTATATGAGACTGGAAGACTACATCTCATATACATATGTATACACACATATGCATATATATATATATATATATATATATATATATATATATACACACACACACACACATGTACACATATGCATATATATTATAACAAAGGTATAAATAGTGGTTGCCATAGTTCCAACCCATTTATTTGGTCTTTAAGGATGTCCATTCATATTTATAATGGTTCATTTTCCAGATGGCTACTAAGTCAGAGCCTGAGCTTACAGACTTTCAGATACCATATTCTAACTGCTGAGACATTTAACATACTGTTGAAAAGAGAGATACATTTAAAAATGGGGTGGGTGCTTGGGAAGTAGATGCCCGCAGTCAGACTATAGCAAGATACTCAGGTTTGCTCTGGGAACAGTAGACTGTGGGTGGAGGACGTAACACCACAGGCTCCTCTCATTGTGCCCCTCTCCTGTGTAGGCTGATGGGAAAGAGTATTGTCTGTCTCTCTAGCACATTGTTACTCCCTGGATGTGGGTATTACCCATACTTCTCAAATTAATAAGGAAAAACTTGAAGAATTTCTCACTTTGTGCACGTTATTTACTCTTCAGTTCTCTCCAACTGTTTACTTATATGTGGTTTGCCTGAAGAACTTTATCTCCATGTGTTGCTTTTTTACTTAACTTATTCAGAATGACTAACAGCTCTAACTCAGTTAATGATAGTGAGTCTAGGACATGAGGAAAAACATGATAAAGAATTTGATCTTCACTTTGGATCAAAAGAGAAGCAATTGCAGGATTTTCAGCAGAAAGTTATGTTTTAAAAATATTTACTCTGCTTCACTGAAGGTAAAGTCTAAGGGTCAAGGATAGGCCATAGAGGGCTGCTGCAATTATCCTTAAAAATACCATTTATGACCCAAATTGGACTGAACTCTCTGTCTCTAATATCTCTATCTGCCTACCTATGTTTATCTGAAAAAGAGAAGTATGCATATGCTTCTATCTAAACATGCATTATAAAAAAGTTCATCGTTGGCTGATGTGGCTCAGTGGCTTGAGTGCTGGCCTGCAAACCAAAAGGTCACCAGTTCGATTCCCAGTTGGGGTACTTGCCTGGGTTGCAGGCCAGGCCCCCAGTTGCGGTCGTGCAAGAGACACTGATTGATGTATCTCTCAGACATTGATGTTTCTCTCCCTCTATTTCTCCCTCCCTCCTCTCTCTCTAAAAATAAATAAATAAAATCTTTAGAAAAAATTCAAAGACCGTAAAAACAGTGTGAATAGCTCCTGTCACTCAGCTCCATGTCAGCTCACAGGCAAACGTGTTTAGCTACCTGCCAGCAATCTCCCCTCTTCTCTCCAATTCTTGGGTTATCTTGAAGCAACTTTAGGTATTAGGAAAATACAAACCGCAAGTTTTACTGATAAACTGGGTGTAAGGTATGGAAGAAAAAATGGTTCTGGGTGAGCTCCAGATGTTTGGACAGAGCGACTGAGAAGATGGACGGACCATCAGCAAAAATGAGGAGAGCTGTCAGTGGAGCAAGTTTGAGCTGGCGGGTCATCAGAATTTTTTGTATATACTGATTTTGATACATCTATTTAGCAGCTAAGTGCATCTTTTCAGAAACTCATATTGGAGCATCTAAATACCTGAATGCTTCATTAGAAAGGCTAGTTATAGATTTTTTGCAAACGCTGCTTGTAAAACTGTTCCCTATCCCCTATTTTTTCCTTCCTCCCTTTTTTTTTTTATTAAAAAAAGAGACACGCAGACAGTCATGGATGAAGAATTATTCGAGAGGTTCTGCTAAGTGGAGATGGACGTCATTTATGAAATTTTTAAATTTAAAATAACACATGGAGGGTTACTTCCTTTACCCTCTTCTATAGGTTTTGAGGAGGCTTTGCTGTTGGAGTCCTCAATTGGATTACCAAGCAACAAATTGATGATTTACAGAGTTTGAAATACAAACATTTAAAATAATCTTTATGATTTCCCCATTGTCTCATAATAAATTCAGCAATCTTATAATGAATTGTAAAAGTTTAAAGAAAGACCTGTAGATTTGGCCCCGGTTGAATGAAAACTCCAAATGGAGGCCAGATGTTTATTATTTCATTGAAAATAAATCAATTTAACAGGCTGTTTTTACCATGGGCTCTGGAATCAGTGAGGCCTATATCCAAATTTCAGCTCTGACATTTTCTAGTAGTACGATCCTGAATAAGTTATTTCACTTTTTAAACTTCTCTTTTCTTAGTGCTAAAATGGGAGGTAAAATACCAACCTTTTAAGTGTGTTGTGATGATTAATATGTTATGAATATTAGTGAATCACAAACTACCCTGCATAGAATTGCTCAATGTATGTTACCTGTTACGACAACCTAAGTAAAAACCGACTTCTAATGACGAAGGCAGTCCTTCGCCATTCCAAAGTACAGAGAATGGTAACTTTAACGAGGTGCGGTAACCAAACACCAGATGTCTTTGTTCAAATACTTACAGTCCAATAACTTTAGACAGCACAGACATACTAAATCACAAACCGAGGAGACTCAAATGAGGATCATTTCCTTTGTGCATGCATAAGCGTTTTCTTCACCTTTATAAAGTTTAGGAATGAGAGACAACTTTAGAAATTTGTGAAAAATAGCAAGAATTAGGCCTGATCACACACCGATCACACACCTCTGGAAAACAGAGTTAGGGACTAGCCTTCTCTTGCCCAGGGGGCCCATTAAATGACCAACTAATAGCAGAGCCCTGTTCTTCCATAACTTCTGTGAATACAAATGAAGTGTTCAGACAGAATTTCTATAATAGGTATCTGCAGCAATCTTTGCATGACTGCAATTCACAAATTTTATCAGTGCATAATATCTATAAACTGATATATTTCACAGTTTAGGTTTGAAAGAGCTTTTGTCTGATTTCATCTAAAAACTGTCCTGAACTCCTAAAAGTTTTTTCTATTTTCTCTTGTTGAATGCTGTACAACAGTTGAAAATTTCTTACAAGATGAAGAGTGTCCTGTGCTTTTTAATTCTATATGTAGAAAATTATTTTGTGTCCAAAGGTAGTATGGCTATGAAGTAAAGTTCACAATTTTTTTTTCAAACTATGGGCAATATATTCTAAATACTTGCTTTTACCTCAACCCCAGTTATACAATTGCATGTCATATACATGAAAAGACTACTCAGCTAGTCGCAAATAAAAATAAAGAAAATTTGGTAATCATTTGCATTGGGGCACAATGTTTTGTTTGCCTATTGAATAACATTACCCCTTTGGTTGGTATTTGTCTAGTCATTGAACTGACAGCCAAGATGAAAGCATATGACCTGGGGCTAGGCCGACCGAAACTCCTGTGCCGGGGTCAGGGTCTGGTGCGATTGACTTGGGTCTGAAGGAGTAAGAGAATGTCGTGGTGGCGGCTGCTGATGCGCCTGCTGCAGCAGATTGTGGGGTGCAGTGGCAATGGTGGTGACCTTGGAACCTCGGCAATGTTGCTTTTGTTGTTATCTCCAAAACTTAAATTAGATAAAAGTGAAAAAGCAAAGTAATTATGTGTAAATATAAGTGCTATAAACACAGCATTAAACAATACAAAGATGATACGAGTGTGATGGGAGTGTAATTTAAATTAAATGATCAAAGAATGATTCTCTGAAGTGTTGTTTTTAGATGATTACATTTGCCTTTAGTCATATCATTATTTTTTAATTATATTTATTGGGGTGACATTGCTTAGTAAAATTATATAGGTTTCAAGTGTATTATTCTATGGTATATCACCTGTATATTGTATTGTGTGCCCATCACACATAGTCAAATCAGGGTATCTACCCCCCAAATTTTTGAAAATGTTTATTTGCAATGATATATGCATTCCTCTGTTCGTTGCAGCATGATTCATGTATCCAAGAAAGTGTCTTTTTGGGTGAGATTTGAATGACAAGATAATGAAAACTGTGAGTATAATTTAGAATTCAAAGGGTGAAATGGAAAATACAGCATGTGCAAAGAGTCTATGCAGGAAATGAGTTGATGTGGTCCAGAGAGGGGAAAAGGCCAATACATAGCAGGAGCGAGACAGAATGGCATAAGGTAAAGTTTATTTGTTGTGTAGTGTGAGGAAAATTGTATTTATAATTATCATCAGGGCAGTTCCTAAAAAAAAAAAAAAATATTTTTATCTAGTAAAATATCCATCAACACTTTTGAAAAGGTAAAGTGAGCAGCTGAAAGTATATTTTGGAGAGAGCTAAAGAAAAAACAGCCCACTACTCTGTATAGGAAAAAAGATGAATATGGAATTAACGAGAAGAAGACCAAGGAAGAAAGGAGGAAGTAAGGGCCAAAAGACACTTTAAACTTCTGGAGCCCAAGGTGATGGACATAAACCCTGGGTCTTTTTAAAAATTAAGATATCTAATGTTTAATTTCCGACTTTCTGTCCATTTGCGGCCATGTAACCATTACATCTTAGCAACCATTACAATTCTATTACATATAGCTGTCTGCGTTGAATGCTATTTTGATTGGGTAGTGGGCATGGAGATAAAAAAAATGCATACAGCTGTAAGGTATTATTTTTTTTTATTATTTATTTATTTATTTTTAGAGAGAGGGGAAGGGAAGGAGAAAGAAAGAGAGGGAGAGAAACAGCAATGTATGGTTGCCTCTCACATGGCCCCCACTGGGGACCTGGCCTGCAACCCAGGCATGTGCCCTGACTGGGAATCGAACCGGGACCGTCTGGTTCCCAGCCCGCGCTCAATCCACTGAGCTACACCAGCCAGGGCAGCTGTAAGGTATTAAATGGAGACTAAGAATTCCACAGAAGCCAGAAATAGAAGTGACATAAATTAGAGAAACATTGGGAATTCACAGAAAATTTAGTTACAGACAATCCTGAGGATACCTTAAGGAGGAGGGTGAAAATACTCTCTGCTATACACAATCACAAATTCAGCGCTCTCAATATACTCCCTTTTTCCTAAAAATGAGAATTAAAATTTGTAGAAATGGATCTTTTCTACACATTCAGTGATTATGATAACTATTGGCATATTTCATATGGGACAATCTAAAAAGGAAACTTGTCAAAGTCAAATTGAAAATCAGAAAAAAATGTACTTAAAGTGATAATCTTGGAGAGATACCAAAGGCCTATGAAAATTACTGAGAAGTCTGTTTACATGTCTTTGCATTCAGTTGACTGGTAAAGGCAAAATCAACTAAACAGTTATGAAAAAGAATATCATTGTAGTATATCAACCTCTGTATAAACAACAAAAATACCGAGTCCAGGCTCAGCTGGCATTTTTCCTGAAAATACACAGATTGGTGCTTCATTTTATAATCAGTTTGCTTATTCTTAGGTGGTGGGAGCAGAGAAAAACAAGGCTGTCAACTCCACACTATTTTGAAGGTGACATCTGCAAATGCAGGTTTCATTCTCCCATTGTCTGAGTCACTTTAATCATTCATATTTGCGTCTGTTTGAAAGCATGCTCCATTTGCATCCTTTTCCTGTGGACAGAGAAATAAAACTGGCTATTCATTTAGTCCACTTAAGAAAAAATAAAGCAAACTATGTATTCTAAATACTGAGCCTATGTTTTTGGAATTGCAGCTGTTTTCTAGCACTAGTCCTTTTATCGTTCAAAGGAGGAAAAAATGGCTCTATTTATTGCTTAGAAAAATATGTATCTTCTTGAGTTTGCTGCAATTAGATTTCTAAAATTGAATGCATCGAGTTTGTATCACTCTGGGGCTAAGAAATAACAAAACGTGTGTTTGATTACTGGAAAGGCTAGTTCTTGTCCATAGCTCATAATTTTTAAATTTGTTCAAAAATAATCATCGCTATTTTCATCAATTTCTGTCTCCTTCTGGTATTCTGGACACTGTGAGGTCAGCACAGTGGTTATGGAGAGAGTATATTCTGCTCCCTGGAGGCTGGCTATGTGATATGAATCTCTCTGTTTTTAGTATGGAGCAAATTGTGAATAGACACATCTGATAAATATGCTGACAATTTCAAAATGTTCAAAAAACAAAAAAATATCAAATAGACGTTACAGACAGTTTTTTTACTTAATAGAGGGAATGGCTGTAGAGCCGATGATAGAGTTATAATGAGGTCAGGGGCATTAGATTAAAAAATCTCATCCGCATGTAGAGTAGGGGTCGATGACAGACTGTCTTTCAGATTTGTTGGCTTCAAGAACTCTTTGTGACAAAGTATTATATTTTATTTCTTTGTCATTGAAATTCGTAGGAGAAATGTTGGAAGTGTACAGATAGGAAGAGCGTGGAAGAAATTTAAAGGAACCTTGTTGGGTGTGGGTGGCACAGAATTACTCTTTTATCAGCTCCTGAAAAGAGATAGCTTAAAATTTACTAGACAATTGTGAATATTCCATTGTGATCTTATATTCAATGAGCATCCACTCACTCATTCATATTAAATGCTTACTAATGGAGGACATCCAAGAAAAATGGCAGAAATAACTAAAAGAAAAACTTATTGTAAGGAAAAGCACTATGCAGATGTAATCAAGAATCTGAAACTGATTTTTAATTTCAGATTCTTGATTATAGAGGCAACTTTATAGGTGGCTTACTCTTCAAGTATAGTGTTAAAGAATTAGATATTAAAATGGTTAATTAATAATGTTATTGAATTACTAAATGCTGTTCTAATCATTTTACTGAACAGACTGAATTCAGTGACACTATAAGTGTGAAGTGGTTTTATTTTTTGCCCATTAATACTTTCAGCCATACTTTGTCAAACCTAGCTTTCTGGGCCATTAATAATATTTCAGGTAGATAGCATAGTTTTCCAGTCATTTTCCATCTTGCCCACTCTGCACTGGTTGGGAACGTCAGTCTTATATCCAAGTTCATCCACTGCATACCATTTTTCAGCCCAGCCCAGACTTCAACTTGAGGGGCTTGGTGTAGCATAGTAAGCTAGGATGAAAGCTTCAGTGGATAAGTGAACTTGAATTGCTATGTAAAACACTTGAGACTAGCCCCTTATGGGCCACTGAATCCCAGTAATTAGTAGCTGTGTTTCACCTCTTTGTAGTTATGATGGGAAGTGAGCTGTGACTTTGTTCTTTCTTCCTTTCTTCTGGATTGTTTTACTTATTGGTCCTTTTGGATTTGCTTATTTGGAGGCTGTTCTTGTCCTTAATTGGCTGTGCTGCTTTTCTGGTTAACATCCCCCAACCCTCTCTATAGCAAGGAGTCCAAATCCTGTGGGATGCATGTGTGGGCTCTCTAGAATGTATTCAGGGTCTGTTCATGTACAATGTCTCAACTCAGTATTTTTGAGATGGCATTCCTAGAAGTCCATTCCACATTCTGTAGCTGCAAGGGTCTTCATTTCCAGAGGTAAGGCATTTATAAGATAGCTGAAGTCTTGTTATTTTGCAAGATGCCTACTTGGCTCATTTGAAACACATGTATCCATGTCATGCCAACCCCAGGCTACTCCATTGAGCACCTCACTATCTATCTACCCCTTCAAATATTCTGACATTCTCATCTATCATTAATTACATGAATACAAAAAGTAGATCAGAGAGGATACTACACAATCACACCTGTATGCAGGGTTTGACATGACAGTCTTGCTATCTTGCAGTCGAAAGTCTCTATATGGAATTCTCTTGGTTCTCCCTTTACTTGGTTTGCTACTTCCCCAACAGACTGACAAATAATGGCTCTGAAAATCTCTGCTGCCCTCCGTGCCTGTGTAGCCTAGGAATTGGTTAGGACCTGCGATGGTGGCTGTAGTAACACAGCCTTACAAGACTTCAAAATTTTTCTCTTCAGCTTTGAGTTCAAATAGACATTTCTGGAGCAGCAGAGAAAATATCACGTCACTTGGCTCCAGGGTTTCAAAAATATTTTGATTTGTTTCTACAATTAACAAGCAGATAAAATAAGTAAGAACCTGTTTGGCTTCCTGTAGAGGTGAAGTGTTAATCATATGGATGGTGTGTCAGCAATTTCTGCTGAAATAGTTCCTTTCAATTCACAAACTTCTCTTCCTAACTCTTTTTTTTGGTTTTGTTTTGTTTATTGAGAGAGAAAGATTGATTTATTGTTCTGCTTATTTATGAATTCATTGGTTGTTTCTTGTATGTGCCCTGACCTGGAATTAACCCTGCAACCCTGGCGGGTAGGATGATGCTCTAAAGGTCTAACGAACTCAGCTCCCCAGCCAGGGCTTCTTCCAATCTCGACCCGATATACAGGCAAATGGCCGCATCTGAGACTACAGGAGGGCAGAGGTTCTGTTGATACATGGATAACACAAAGTAAATAGGAAGATAAGAAAGGCCAACAGAGAAAAAACTGCCAAGGTTTTCCTTTTGCGAACATCAAAGTTAAACACAAGGAAATCCAGAAGCAATAAGCTGGTTGCAAATTTGCCTTGAGGAAGGCAGCCCAGCATCTTAATTTCTACTACAATTTCTTCATTTACCAAAGTGTTCCTGAGTGGTTACACCGAGTCAGGCACTGAGACACAACGTTCAGTTTGGGGATGCACATTTTCTGTCCTTGTGGGACAGTCATAAAACATAGAAGCAGTTATACTCTAAGATGTTAAGGAAGATGGTAAAAATGCATCTCAATGAGTTACACATTACAAAATTGTTCTGAAAGGACGGAGCAGGACAGGAAGGTGGGAGCAGAAACCTGGGGGCATTTGTGACTGAGCAAGGGAGCAAGATTCATCATGTTCTGTTACTCATAATTTGCATAGCAGTATGGAGGATAGAGAAGACGAAGTTTGAGAGGGTAAGAAAAAATAATAATTGGGGAGTTACTGAAAAAAGTTTTACTTAAATACTATACCATAAGTTAGTATCTTACCAAAATGGTGAGGTCTGTCTGGAAAAAGTCAACAATTGTTAATATAACAAGAATGGTTTGTGCGGCATCAATGTAACCTGGTAGATAAGGGATGCGTATGCTTGGACAATGACGACTTCACTGTACTAGTGAGTGGAGGCAGTAGACACTATTGAGTGAGCATGTGTGGTATGCTGCATTCAGAATGAATGAGCGAGTAGAGCAATGAATCTGCATCAAATTTTGCATGAAGGTTAAACATTCCTCCACGGAAACTATTAAGATGATTCAGAAGACTATGGCTATGGGCAACTGGTGACTGGCATCTTCATCATGTCTTTGCTCCTGCTCATCTATTACTTCTTGTAAAGGTGTTAGTCTCATAAAGATGAACATTCTACACTATCTCTAGACATAGGCTAGAAATAAGGATGATGTTTTTGGCAAAACATCAGATCACCCAGGTGATTCAGCCTTGTGACTTCCGACTTTTCCCAAAACTGAAATCACCTTTGAAAGGGAAGAGATTTCAGACTGTTCAAGAAATTCAGGAAAATGTGACAGGGCAGCTCTTGACGATTCCAACAAAGGATTTTGCTGAGTTTTGAACAGTGGAAGAGACTCTGGGAGGACTGTGTGACGTCCCAGGGTGCCTACTTTGAAGGGACCTGAGGTGTCATTGTCCCATGTGTGATATTTCTTGTATCTAGTATCTTCAATAAATGTCTCTATTTTTCATGTTATGTATCTGGGCACCTTCTGCACAGATCTTGTATAACATGGCTTTGGAGACATCAAGGTGAATGAGGTAGGATATCTAACATTAAGAAACCTACATTCTGTTATGAGAAATTAGATGTGTGGTCTGTGTGTGTGCACAAATGCCTGCAAAGGATAAAGACGTTGAATGAAATGACTGGTGATTTCTGGCTCATCAGCTGTGTGGCCTATACATTAATGGGAGACATAGAGAGCTATAGGAAACAATAGTTCTTGATGACTTTCTACCTGTTTTTCATCAGTCAGCAATGAATTACATGTTTCCATCTGTTATATGACAGAGATGTTAGTGTAATACAATCTAATAAATTATCATTAAAACATCAATAGTGTCCAAAGTAAATGAATAGAAATTAAAATGCCCTAATTTGGAACTCAAATATTGCCTCATTCTATTGCCCTGAGCAAGCAAGCACTTAACCTCAACCTCGGTTTCCTCAAACAAGGAGCTAACAATTATTTACCTATCTCATAAGAGTTTGAGAATTAATTAGTTAATGTTTACAAAGTACGTTAAAGAGGAAAGGAGCTGAATAAGTAGTCCTATTAATAGTACAGCCACTTAATTTGATTTAGTGTTTGAGAACAATGTGAGTCTAATTCAGCAGTCACCACACAATTGAGGTTGCTATGGCTTTGAGATGAATTCATAATACATTCTTGGTTTCTTTAAGAATAGTGCCTTATAAAGTCTCTAGTAGATTACTAAAAGAATGCATCAACTGTTCTTTTCAGTAGGCTGCTGTTAACAGGGACCTAGAGGCAGGTAACTTACGTCCAGAGAGCCTTCATCGAACAAAAATTGCACGGAGGATGCAAAGCATGCCGCACTACTTCTACAGAGAATGAAAGCTAGCATCTACTCACTCCTTACTGCTTTGCAAGCACTGTTCTGACCGCCTTGTATGGATTGTGTACTTTAATCCTGACAACAACCCTGTGAGGTGGGCACTCTCTTTGTTCCATTTTACATATGGGATATTGAGATTCAGAAAAGCTAAGCCACTGGACCCCAAATCTGTCGCTATTGATTAGTAGAGACAAGATTTAACCAAAGTCTTAAATTGTTGTGGTTAACTACAGAGATTTATTGTCTCCTCAGAACGAACATGGAAATTTGTAGAACTTTTACTTAGTCACATTCCAAGGCACCCATAACTGGAATCCTGTGCTTTTCTCCTGTGCTGACCCTTCATGTGCACATTTACTAGAGGAGCCCCTAGAAGTATGACTCAAGCATTGGCCTCATCTTTGTCTCTGTCAGTAGCTATAAGCAGGTTATAAAGACTCAATAAAACAGGTGATACAGGGATTAACCCACCAGGCAGGATCGTAGGAAGGGGACTCCACACAATACTTGAGACTTCTAGTGTGTCTGTGCCATCTCCCGCCTGCAGCGCATCTGTTTCTCATGCCCCGTCTTGGGTTAATGCGTTTAAGAACTCAGTGTGTAGTCATTCCGAGAACCTAATCTCACTAACCCCTTTAATGCAATGATTTTGCTCTATGGTAAACCTGTATTTGTTGTTTATCACCTCTTCTTTATCCAAGGTCTGACTTCCTAATTTCTCAACCCTTCAATTACTGGAATATTAAAAGTAGTCAATGAATATTTTTAGAACTGAACAAAATCTGTCTAGGAAATTTGGAAACAATTCACAACAGCTCCCTGGAGAAGTCACCTTTGCGAACTTAGCTAACAACTTCAAAATCTCTTTCCCTAGACCATGCAATGGGACTTATCAAGAATGGCTCATGAATCTTTAATAATCCATGCTTATGTGCTCATGACCGCTCTACTAGGTGAAGGTAACTCATTTAATTTCTTGCAGAGTGCTTCTAAGGTAGTAGTTGAGACTCTGAGGAGATTGACATGAGGCCAAGGACAAACCAAGAGAGTGTATCTTGAATATATATACCAGAATTTTTTTCAAATTATAGATTGAAGTAATTAAACTAAATCACATCTACTCATTCCTAGTTTTAAATTTTTATGATTCTAATGATTTCCTATGGTTACGGGAATTTTAAGACCATACATATTCCTGGATTTCTTAATGACACAGGGTTATTATGCTATGTGTCATGCTATACTTTAAGTATGCTGCAAAATGTTAATGGTGGTTATTCATTCCTAATTAGCAGTTTGTAGTAGAAAATGATATGTAAACTTGAGTGTTGTAAACCTCTGATCTAGAGCACTTTCATATTTTAAACTTGAGGAGATCAATGGCTACAGAGTGTAAAACCCTTATTTAGAGTCTTGCAGTTATGACAATAATGAATCACAACTAGCAGCAAAGTCACTTGCCATGACAATCACACAGTTCTTGCCTTATGTGTCTTTATCTTTTACTGCCACCACCACCCTCTTCGTGAAACAGCTCACATGATTTATATGCAGATTTCACATGTAACATTACAAGATACTAGAACTGGGAAGGAAACTGAGGGCATTTTAATTTTATGGATAAGAAAATTGAGGATAAAATGTACACAAAGATGCAAAGCTCTTGCTGAGATATAACCAATTTGAACCCATGATGTCAGAGTCTGAGTCCAGTGATCTTTCACCATAACATCAAAGTAATGTTCTGGAAGAGAAAATGCAATGTTTGAAAATAATCTGATTTTATTAATGCTACAAAATAGCATTAATGGTTAGTGTCTCAATTTTCTATAAAAAGTGTGTTTTTTTAATGAACTATTGATCACTCTGAGTCACTGGGCTATGTGATAACCAAACAAACACTTATAAAATGGGTAAACAGAACGTATGTGAGTGGAGCATGCCATGCCTTCACATACTCTTCAGAGGAAACCTAGTAAGTAATCTAACAGAATAAAATCAAGTTAGAGTTTATTACTTTGAGTATTCAAAGCTAAAATCCACCTTTCTTCATTCTCACTGTTAAATATTTCTGGTGAAATAAGGAGCACAGTCTCATCCTTAGATTATATGCACTTCATTAAAAAGCTAATAGTTGCCCTGGCTGATGTAGCCCAGTGGATTCAGCACTGGATTGTGAACTGAAGGGTCACTGGTTTGATTCCTGGTCAGGGCACATGCCTGGGTTGCAGGCCAGGTCCCCGGTTGGGGTGCATGAGAGGCAACTGCACATTGATATTTCCCTCCCTTTCTTTCTCCCTTCCTTCCCATCTGTCTAAAAATAAATAAAATAAATTCTTTAATAAAAAAGCTAATAATCACAGTCATGCATTAAGCAATGAATTAGACATTTATTTTAGAGGAAACTGCATAAGCTTTTTAATGACTTCCACAGATTGGGGTCATTACATTTTTCAGCATTATTCTGGATTGTTGATATCACAATTTCTTGATTTTGAAGTACTTTATAACTCAATAATGAATCTTTTTTATGATCTATATGCAATCTTTTTAAATGGCACTGTAGATGATTTCAGTTCATTATTATCCTACCTGCATTTGGGGGGATTTGGTTTGGAGACTGTTGTCTCTCATGTCTGTTTTGATGAATGTCTGTGAATGAACTGGAAATCAAGTGTTTCTGCCTATCAGCTCACTGTCAGAGAAACTGCTTGGGAAATGTGGAAGCACTGGCAGCACATTTTGGCTAGGGTCACTTAGCTTTGTGTGCTAAAAGCAGCTTACAACAAAACCTATCATTTTCTTTGTAAATATGTTTGCTTAGAATCTCACCCTAAAATTTTCTCCATTTTTTTCCTGAAGATTCACATTTAAGAAGCTCTCCTTCTCTTTTGTTTTTTTTTTTTTTTTGTAGAAGTCACTCCATGGATTATGAAATGACTGATGAAGCCTTCGTGGCTGACCTTCTCAATCCTGCTGTGAGTTCTCTATTGCTTCCTTCTTCTGAACCTGTTCTACTCTTCTTTTCAAAGCAGCTGTCATTTCTATTCATCTAATCATTTCTGGGGGTGTATTATGCAAAAGTTACATTTGTTGAAATAATACATCACCAGGTGAGGTGTCAATGCAGTAAGATTACCAGCACTGTTGTATTAAATAAAAATTCAACCCAGTAAACTTTAAAGATCTTACTAGCTTTATTGAACAATTCATAAATCGGGCAGCATCCTATCTAGCAAATAGAAAGGAGCTCCAAAGGGCTGTACAGAATGGAGGGTTTTAAAGACAGAAAGCTGGCAGAAAAAGGAAATGATTAGCAAAGAACACATTGTTTCAGGCAAGGTCACCCTCCTAAGGGGAACAGAAGGGGCCTATCAGGCAGATTATCTCACGGGTGCAGACCAGGTAATTTCAGAGTTGACCTTAAATAAATGGACAGCCAGATAATTCTCCAGCAATATACAGGAACACAGAATTGCATTTCAGGACATGGCTCTGATGGCAAAGCATGTACAAATCCACAGAAACAAATGAGGGGAATGCTTTTTAATGGACTTGGGAGGGGCTGACGGAAACAGAGTCCACTAGAGGAAACTGCAAGTTCAAGGCATATGGACTTTTCATTGGCTAAGTTATGGGTGTCTCCCATTGACTGTCTTGTTACTGGGTAAGGACTTGTCATTTTTCCTCCTGCTGAGGTAGTAATGTAGTTATCACTTCCTGTCAGAGATGCAAGGATGTCTCTTCCTGTTGGGGTCAGCAGTGCGAGTTGATTTGGTACATGTCTGAGAGTTCTTTCTTCCAGCCTCCTGACTCCATTTTAAATGAGGTTTCTGTTTATTACTTTTCACACCAGGTTGACAGGTTAAAGGTACATTTCTGAGAGAAGTTGAAAACTGCAATTATGTTAGCTATTAATTCTTGGTTTGTTGACATGGGGCTTAGCACAAATGACCTTATTTGGGGTCCGTTGCTTCTTTTTAACAGTAGCTATTTCCACAGATTATTTTTGTCATTATAATTTATTCATTGCTTACATAAAGGTTAAAAAACATACACTGGAAGGCTAAAAGATGGCTTTCCCAGGGAATATACAATTTATATTAAGCAAGAGGGCAAGGTGCTTGCTATTCTATGTCTGTATTCCTATTTCCCTTGCTTCTGTTGGAGGCCATCCTCAGACAACTTCTAATGGTTGTCTTTAGAAAAAAATGGAAAAGGGAAAATGAAGGAGTATACTTTCTGTTAATGATGTCAGTTGAACACCAAGAATCAGAAATTAAGATATTTAAATAGATTATGTAACCAGTCAACATCTGATGAATATTCTCAGTGGCCACAGCTGCCCAATGTTAATGAACAAATAAGGAAATGCTGTGTACAGGACAGGAAAAAAACAGAAAGTTGTGCCGTGATGGGTGACGGGTGTAGTTGCCTTGATTTTAAGGAGGATTAAGCCAAAATAAATCCAAAATGGAAACATTTTCAAACGAAAAGCTTTCCTTCATTAGTCAAATTAGACATCTAAATTGGGAAAGTATAAATCTTGTCACATTGGGGCTTGTTAAATGTCTGGAGATATTTTCAAATGATAGATCTTTCTAAAATTCAATTCAACAAAATGTCAGTTTCTTTTATCCTTAATTTTAAAATCTCTTAGTAATATAGACATAAAACACACTTCTGTACTTTCTGGTTATTTTACAGTCATCTGATTAAAACTTTGCTTTTGGGGACATTTCAGAAGAACAGCTTTAAAAGGTTTCAAATTCAGGCCCTGGACTGTGTGGTTCAGTTGGTTGGAGCATCCTCCCATAACCAAAAGGCTGCAGGTTCAATTCCTAGTCAGGACCTATACATAGGATGAAGGTTGAATCTGGTCCAGGGGACTATGATCCTCATATGAAACCCAGTCTGGGAGTCTATGGGAGACGACCAATCAATATTCTCTCTCACATTGACGTTTTTCTCTTTCCCTTCCTACCTCCCTCCCTCTCTCTCTACAAGCAATGAGAAAATGTTCTTGGGTGAGGATTAAAAAATAATAAAAACCAATAAAAGGTTGCAAACTCAGTTAAATAAATATGGTGAATTTAGTTGTTCTGTTTTGAAAAGTTCCTACCCAAGGCTGCATTGGTCATCCTGTTCCCACTGCATCTCCTCCCTCCTTTGTGACGAGTATTGGGCTGGAGATACAGATGACAGATGACGCAAACCCTTCAATGTGTTGTAAGTCAAATTAAATGTGTTATAGGACAATCTCTTTGGAATGATAAAAATTAACCTAGAAAATTATAATGGCTTTGCTAAAATACCAAATATCTTATTTTTTAATAATCTCCCTTTATGTAGTCTGACTGAGAAGGAACTTATCAATTTTATCCATAAAAATATATAATAAGGGAGATCTGTTTTCAGTTAAACAGGGAAATTGAGCACTTAACAGCATTTCCAGTGCCTTCAGTAGGTATTAGCCCATTGTTTTGTTTATCAAACAAAGTTTATAATCCCTCTTTGTTCTTCTGGTATATTGTATTTTAATTTTTACTATGTTTAAAATAGTGTTAATGCTTACAAGTAGGCTCTCTTGGGCCATAAATTAAAATCTGGATCTGCCTTTCAATCGAGTTCCATTTTTCTTATAGCTGGTGGACATTCTACTAGAGTTCTGCCATTTTGTTTTCATTGTTTTAGTTTCTATGATTCGCTTTATCTGTTTATGATCTTTTGGTGTATGAGTAGAAATTTGGTCGTGCGTCACTGGGAGTTGCTGGCTCACATCGTGTTGTAAAATCAATTTTGAGATATACCTGTGGGACTTGCTTGGACACATGGGAGCTATGTTGGAGAATGGCACATGGTTTAGTACAATCAAACAACTAATCTGAACTTTGTAGAGAGCTATTTATTATTTCAATATTGATTTATGTTTTTAAATAGAAAAATTTACATGTCGAAGAGTTAAGATTTACACAGTTCAAACACTGAGTTGGCAGTGAGATGTCCTTTCTCCACCCTTCACCCATCAACCTGCCTCGTTACTAGGTCATAGGGGTGGTTCTTGTTTTCAATGTCCTGGATAATCTCCCAAAGTTTTCAAAACTTTTATAAACAAAGAAATACAAAGATGCCGCCCCCCTCGAATTTCTTAACTCAAATAATTACATATTATAACCTCTGTTTTGGTAATGGCTTCTCTAGTTGGAAATTTTACTTTATTATACATAAGGACGTTTCTTATTTTTTTTTTCCTTTAACTTATTTAACCCAGTTTTCTATTAATGTTCATTGGAAAAGTTGTCAATATTTTTGTAGTACAGATAAAGCTTTAATGAATATACTTTATACTCAAATATACATCCTAATTTGGTTCAGGTACTAGAATGTCTGAAATATATGTTCCTAGAAATTGAAGTACTGAGGCAAAGGACATATGGATTTATAATGTTGATAGATCTTGTTAAATTTTCCTCCACAGGGATTGTACCAATGTATATCCTTATCAGCATTTAATGAGATTGACTTTTCCCCCACAGCCTTGACAATAATATTGTTATCAAACTGTCAGGTCTTTATTGAACCCCTATATATTTGAATTTTTTGGTTCTTTTATTGAGCAAATTTTCACATTTAAAGTCCTTTCTATCTCTTTTACAATGACTTGTTTGTTCATATCTCTTGCCCATAATTTTCCTGGTTGGTCATTTTCATATCCATTTATAAACATATATTAGGGAGACTAACATTCTTTTTTACTCTGTGAATTGTAAATATTTTTCCATTTTGTTCTTTACTTTGACTTTATCATAATGTTGGCCCTATGATTAGAGTTTAGATTTTGTTGTATAATTTATCAATCTTTTTTTTTTATGGCTCTTGGAATTCATGTAATAGTTAAAAATGTTCCTCATCCTGAGATTATAAAAAAAATATATTTCTAAATTTTCTTCTAATATTGTATGGTATTTATTTCATATTTATATCATTGACTCTCTAGAAATTTTTATGTTATAAGGTATACAGTAAGGATCCAATTTTATTTTTCTAAAATTACAGTGATGCTGTCCCAAACTCATTTATTCCTTTTTAATTGGAGAGTCTACTTTTTCTTTATTAACTCAATTTATTCAACAAATAGTTATCAAGTGCTGACTATGTGTCCAGGCAAAAAAACATGCAACATTTTCTGCCCTCGGAGTACTTATATTCTAATGCAGGAGATAAGCCTCCAAACTGGAAAGTGGCACACAATAGGACTGCTCTTCAGTGCTAAGCAGAAAATCAGGTAAGGGAAGAGGACAGACTTCTGAGTGACATGTGGTGTTGCTATTTAAATGGAAAAATATAATAAAGACTATATAATTAAAAATACTCTTGAAAAAATTTAAAAAACCTATTTCCTTAAAAAAATAAAATAAGGTGGATGCTTCATGGAAAAAGTGTCATCTGAGAAAAAAGAAAAAAAAAGAACCTGAAGGAGTGAGGGAGTGAAGGTTAGTGTGTAACTGATAAAAGAACCCCAGGAGGGAGTAACAGTTTCTGTAAAAATCCAAACCTGGTGCTGGTTCATTCTCTTTGTGACTGAAGCACAATGAGTGTGGGGAAGCAGAAAATAAGGTCAGACTCTTGATTAGGTCCCAAGTTATAAGAGCTCTGCGTAGAAATCTTGCATTTTACTCAGAATGAAATGGGAAGTCAGGGAGGATTTTGAACAGAAACGTGAGATGATCTGACTTTTTAAAAAATCACACTGGTTGCTGAATGGAGAATAGATTGTAAGAAAGTAAAGGCAAAGCAGAGTGACAGTTTAGGAACCTATTGTGATTATCTGGGTGAGAAATTATTTGGAATAGGGTTGCAGTTAGTTCTCACTGCAGTATAAGAAGTAATATAAAGGGTTCCAGAACTGAACTTAATTTTTGTTGTCTATACTGCTTTCAAGGCTTCTTGCTATATGCACTTCCACTTACATTTGACCATATATCTATTGACTTGGCATGGAGATTGTCTTACTATTCCTGGGAGTAATAGTGCTCTCTCCAATTACCAAAGTGACTAATCAGGTGTCAGACCTCCTGAGTAGTTGTTAACAGTTTGCCTTTAATATTCTTGGATCAAAGTTCAGATAGCTTCCCAGGTGAGCACTGGGTGGTAGAATCTTAGATTATGTCTTCCATCAAAGCCCATTCATCTTTAGTCAGCTGTGTGTAGATGGCATTCAGTGCAATGCAAGCAGTTTTCTCCGCAGAGTATGTTATCAATAAGTCATCTTCACTTGGCTTACATATCCACCAACAGTTCACATTTGTACTATAAATTGTTTAGTTCATTAATATCCTAGAATAAAAGCAAATCAATTTTGCTTTCATCCCTCGAGGCATACAAAAACCAAAGTCCAAGCTTCAGTAGTGAATGTCAGCAGTGGGAGTACATTCAGTCAGTTAAGAGGTCAGGGAGAAGAGAATAACAGCGTGACTTTCTTATCTAAGCCTTTGTAGTCCACAGTAAGGCTAGAAGCACCAATGACTTTCGCCGCCAATCAGGGGCATTAAATTTGGAAATGACATGGGTAGCACAACTGCCTGAACTAGCTACCTCTGAAAAGACCCAGTATTGTTTTTTCTCTTTGAGCTATCATTTCAATTATACAGTCTGGGTCAATACATGATATTCTTGGCCATTCTTTTTGTTTGTTGAATCCAGTAAGTCACTGTGTCTAATCAACTTGTTCATGCATGCGGTAGACAGAATTCTAGGGTGGACCCCAAGATTCCATATCCTTTGAGTACCAGCCATTCTTTCAGTTAGTCAAACACTAACCAAGGTACCTTTCTGAAGGGATCATTAAGGGGCCAAATTGATTGACCTTAAGATAGGGAAATATCTTGGTGGGTCTGACTGAACGATGTAAGCCTTTTAAAGGTAGAGAGATTTTTCTACCTGGTGGTAGAAGAGAAAGTCAAAGATTTGAAGCATGAAGGGAATTGTAAAGGAAGGACATTCTCTTTGCTCACTTGGAAGGTAGAGTAGGCCACGCAGCAAGGAACTGAGAGAGTAGCTTATAAGAACTGAAACTAGTCCCTGTCTGACAGTAAGCAAGAGAACACATACTTTGATTCTACAACTGCCGAAAAACTGAATTCTGTCAGCTGCCTGAATGAGCTTGGAAGAAGGTTCAGAACTGCAGGTGAGACCATAACTTGCAGACAACTCAATTTCACTCTTGTGAGACACTGAACTGAGGACCCAGCCAGGTTTTGCCTAGACTTCTAACTTATAGAATTTAGAGCTAATAAATAAATGATTTTTAAGC
>PVJI01021232.1:0-27446 GCA_004026765.1 Micronycteris hirsuta
CTGCTGTCCCTCTGCTGTCCCTTCTCCTTCCGAGGCAGGCTCTGGTGAATGACAAGCCATCGAACTGCACGGAGTCAGCGCTCTGTGTGACTCTCTCACTGGGACTTCACAGACTTGGAGAAAGGAGCCTCCCAGGACTGGGACTCGCAGACTCCTCGTGTCTGCAGTTTGGTTCAGTGGTGACGTGTTGGAGTTCGAGGGTCAGAGATCTGGGGTGGCATCCTGGCTCTGTCGCTTTCTAGCTCTGGGAGGGCCACCACTCTGCCTGAGACTTATTTCCATCTTATGGAGACAGGAGTGAATGAGCGTCCTCGTGGGGCCGTGCCGAGGGTGGGAGGCCATGGGGGGTGGGGGGAGGTCAGATCAGGGCCTGGCACGTGGGAACTGCTTGGCATGCTGCAGCTAGTATTTATTGTTATTGTTATTATTATTATTATTACTATTATTATTAGTGATAGTAGTAGTACTAGCAGTGCAGTAGTGGCAGTAATGGCATTATTGTCCTTTAAAGCTCTGTCTTCCGAAGAGGCTCGCACTGGTGCTACGTTTATATTAATGATGGCAATGTTGATAAAAACAACTAACATATATTGAATATATGCCATTTGCCAGTTGCTCCTCTAAGTGCTTTACCTGCTTTTTAGTTTATTTGACTCTCACAGTGATCGGATGGTAGGTATTGCCAATGTCCCCGTGTCACAGATGGGGAAAGTCATGCTCAGAAAGACCCTATAACCTGCCTGAGGTCCCACAGCAAAGAAGCAGTGGTGGGATTTGAACTCAGGCTCCGGAGACCAGGCTGTTTCCTGATTCATGGCTGTCTTTTGAGCTGTATTTGCATTGGCTCCTCCCTCTGCCTCTCTATCAGCCCCTTTTCTACTCCAGCTGCTGAACTATGCCGAACCGAACCGTGGAAAAAACAAAACACAATTAAAAAAAAAACCCTTTAACTCCCTCCTGTGGCTGCATAGGATGCTGATTTAGCTTCTGGGTAAAAATCCAGACTCCTTACTGCCTGTGGAAGGGTTGACCATTTGCACTGGCCAATGTGGCTCGGCTGGAGCCTCATTCCATACGCCAGCAGGTTGGGGGTTTGCCTTCTGGTCATGGCACATGCCTAGGTCGTGGGTTCTATCCCCGGTCAGGCTACCTATGGGAGGCAACAGATAGATGTTTCTCTCTCTCTCTTCCTCTCTTTCTAAAACCAATAAACACATAAAATAGATAAGTAAAAGTTCCGACCACTCAGACACAAGGCCCAGCAGATGGTTCTACGTGTCCTTGTATAGAGAGGACACTTAAAAAATCTGGGCACCTGGGAGTCCAAACGCCTTCTTTACTGTGCAGTTTGTAATTTATTTTTACCACGGAAGGCATGTGGGATTCTTTGCTGTGTGGGAGGAAGATGTCCTATTTCTGGGGTAAGTTGACAGGGCATTGCCGCATCCGCCTGAGGTCAGTCTGAGCCCAGCCAGGTTCCTAAACCCTGAATCTTGTTGGAATCAAAACTTGGCGCAGACTGAGCAGCTCTGACCCCTCAGCTGCTGGTTTCCCAGGCTGTGTTGATGGTATGTGTGGGGCCCACCAGGGACCATCCCTGAGCCAACCCCAAGGGAGATGGCACGGGAGGAAATGGCACGCGCCTGGTTTTTAATCTGGGGAATAAACTCCCTTCTGCAGACCACTCTACAGTTTACAAAACCCTGCACCATCACAACCCCATTTACTCCTTCCGGCCACACAGGAGGCAGGGCCCACGTTATGTCCCTTGAATTCAAGGTCACACACACAGGCTGGGTTGAAAGTCGGGTTTCTGAGTCCAAGCGCCATGCTCTTTCCACATGTCCACCCACAGTCTGAGAGAGTATGCAGTTAAGTGCTATGGGGGTGGGGCGGGGTGGGGGGAGCCTGGGCGTTCAGAGGAGAGAGGAATTATCGGCAGAAAAGAGAGCACTCTGGGAGTTCTACATTCCGCCTGCTCAGTCTCAGTTGCTACTTGTCTGCAGGAAGTGGATTGCTGAGCCATGACTTCATGCTTTTGTCTTTGATGTGGGCGTCAGTCAGCAACTGATACCTGATACATATCCCAAGACTTCAAAAATGCTTTATTGAGTAGGAGTGTGGGCCTGATCACAGGGGAGCTTGACCTAGTCTTTGCCCCCCCAAAGACAAACACTATTAAAACTCCAAAATCATGACTGGATAACTAAATTCACAGAGAAAGAATTTTAACTTGAGATAATAATGGCGTCGTTAGGTCTAGGTCTGTGGCTAAAAACAAAACTTATATAAAAATAACAATTATGTAGTGTTTTTCAGAATACAAAGCAGCATTACCTAAACAGTTTCATTCAATCTTCACATTTAACAAACAAGGAAATTAAATTTGATGAAGGCTAAGTGTTTTGCCCAGGGGCGCAGTTAGAAAGTGGCAAGTTTAGGACTCCGGGCTTTTTGCTCCCACTTTCTGTGTTTGATTCGGGACTATTTACTAAAACCTCTGGAAATGTCAAATAATTTGTGCAGGAAATGACTTATACCTTCTGTGACCTTCCTGTGAGAAGCTTCCAGAACGGCTGGGTGTGAATGATGCCTTCTTGCTCTAGGACTGCCTCGCGCTTGCAAGTAGCAATTATTCATGATTACTTCCTTGCAAAGTTTGTGAATATTAAGTCCATTTCTCTCTGGTAGACAGACTGAAGCAGGCATCTAAATCATTTTTTCACGGTCACTCATCGCAGGGAGATGAAGGAGCAGGGTTATATCTTCAAAGTTCCAGCCACATGTCCCTTGTAAAACAATCAGAACCAAACCCCATTCCCCAAAGGACAGAAAAAGACATAGCAAACCTTTAACAAGAGGACCCATGCTATTTCTTCAAAATGCTCGAGATTCACTCCCCACAATGGTTCCTGATTTTCAATGAAAGTATTTGGAGAGCTTTATGGTTCCAGAAGTTTTGGATAGCACAGATATCTTTAAAAATATCTTGGGGAAGATAAAGTATGTAAGTATGGGTAAACAATAATTAAGACAACAGAGTTCCACAGGATTCAGAGTCATGACAATCTATTCAAAGAAACGAAATATTAAAATAAAGATCTTTTCTCTCTTCATGCTGTTCCCATATAAGCTTCTTTCTATATCTACAGAAGGAGTTAAGAAGGGAAGGTTGTAGCTTTTCACCTTCATGTGCCACAGCCAAAAACAACCCTGGAACTTGTCTGACTGGCTCTTGAGGAGCGTAAGTCAATAAGACCTGAGTAAACAGAAGAGAAACCTGCCTGTCACCTGTGAGCAGCAATGTAGGTCACCTTCTTGGGCACTTACAGATCTGTGCTCACTCCTCAGGCAAGTGTGAGCTGTGCTTCCAGAGAATGTCGGTGAGCATCACCGTGGCAGCGGAGACTTGGGGAAGAAGCAGAATAAAAGATATTCTGTGGATGGCGACCCGCTGTAGTAGAAAGAAACTAAGTACCTGCAGGGACCAGGGAATTCTTAAAGCTTTCTGGCAGGAACAAGTGCTGGCCTCTGTTTCATGAGTGAGGGCCGTTTTTGTCACCTTGGAAGTTAGGCTTGAGCAGCTCTGATGATGAAGCAAGGCTGCACATGCTCATAAGAAGAGATGACTTTCCCATCCTTGATCTCCTTGGTGACGGTGCAGATTTTACCCAGGAGGTGGGTCAGGGCTCCGCAGGTACCGCAGGGCTCGGGTGTCCCGTGGGGAGCTGAGGGTTCTGTGTACTCTGGGGCCATGCATTCCATGGCTCTGGCCTTACCGGTTGTGCAAATGGAAGGCTCCCATTCAGTGGCACACAGGTTACAGGGAAGCCTAGAAGAAAACAGAATTTTACCTGTGATCGAGGGAAGGCAAAAATGGCGGTGGTTAATTTTTCAACACATGTCATTCAAAACAAATACTTATTCCCTCACTTTGTACTGTCGTTAGAGGAAGAAAAAAAGAATCAGACCAGATCCACGGGAAAGCGGCATCCTAGGTGTGGAAGTGTTGGATCATGTTAGCTCCCGTTACAGGTAGGGCCACGGCACTGCAGGAGAACGCGGTGCCAGGGGTCAAGACCGGGATAGGGTCCAGCTCTGTCAGTTACCAGCTGGTGCCCTCAGACAATTCCTGACTCTAGTTTTTCATCTGCAGAATGGATATAAGGGGAACTAAGCTCACAGGATCAATAGTGAGAAGGGACATGTTGAGGGGCTTATTGCCTGAGGAAAGGAATTAATCAGACACTTTTCTTAGCAGTGAGTTAATCACAGACTACTGGTGGCCCGAACCCCACCTAGGGAAGAGTTCTCAAAGCTTCATCAGGGAGTTCCAGAGAGCCTTCTGGCTGTGTTTATAAATGAGTAATCTCGAGAGAACTGGAGTGAGAAGCAGTAAGAACTCAGAAAGCATCATGTTTCCTTGCTGATTCAAGGCCCTTTGGTATATTGCGGCTCCTGCAGGTGGTAGCATTGGTTAGCATTGTGCTTAGCATAACGTGGACACGCCAGTTAAAAGAACTCTCTGAACCGACTTCACTGGTTCTTTGGGGGAGGGAGGTCTTTTTAGCAATCGTAACTAAGTTTGCCTTTGGAGTGTTAGTTTAGACTGAGTTGCTCCAAAGAGCCCATGCTCTAGGTCCATTTCTCATGGCTTGGTATGCTTCTTATTACTTAAAAACATTGCACCTTCTATAAAAAATATGCTGAAACACACACTTATACATGATGCTTTTAGCATCGAGCAAAGGCGGCTGGGCAGGGCTGGGCGTTTCAGCCTGAGCAGGTCCTCTGAGGAGAGCAGGGCCATCCTGTTCAAGCCCACCAAGTTCAGATTCATCTCAGTGGGGGAAAGCTGTGCGTCACCAAGGATGCTCATCTTTAAAGCAACCATTTATTCCCCTAGTAATTTTTAAAACTCTTAAGAAGCTAAAAATCCTACAAGGAGCTAATCAGGTACATGGACTCCTCAAAACAACTGGGCTAAGCCAGACTGGATTATAATTGCAGATCTCCAAGTGGCACAGCTTGAGAGAGTGTCTGGACCCCTGGATCTAAAGCTCCCCATCACTGGGAAGATCAAAGCACCTGCTGTCTGGTTGTCAGGGGCGGTGCCCACGTATGCGTGAGTGTCTTTTTCATGAAAATGTTTTTACTTAACGTACTTGCAGTCTGAACTCTCCAGGAGGCCACGGTACGTGGCGATTTCGCACTCCAGCTGGGACCTGACGTCCAGCAGAATCTCGTATTCTTGGTTCTGCCGCTGCAGGGCACCTCGGATCTCCGCCAGTTGGGCCTCCAGGTTATCGATCAGACCCTGGATCTGGGTCAGCAGGGCTGTGTAGCGGGCCTCTGTCTCCGCCAGGATGCATTCCTGGGAGTCTCTCTACCATGCAGGAGGAAAGTCAGATTTACAATGATGACTCCTTTAAGCCTAGATTCCTTGCGATCTGTACCATTTCAACAGTGCTTCCTTTGTAACAGGTGCTAATGAATCTTCAAGCCCTCTTATTATCTCCAAAACAAATAAATCCAAAAACAAAATTGTCAACTATAGTAAGCTTGCTTCCCTTTATCCTCTATTTTCTTTTTGGTTCCCCTTAAGCACTACGTATCTTCCTGTTTCTTAATCACTTGATAATCTTCTACCACACTCTCCTACCTATGAGAGAAAAAAATATTCCAACTTCTTTCACACCTAGGAATTAAAAACCCATTGCCGTGGTACCCCGCGAGTGTTTGTACCTTGGAAGGGAAGTGAGCAGCATTTAGCCATAAACAGTTCCCTCTTTTACGGCTAAATCCGTTCTCAGAACAGATCCATTCTTTTATGTGTAAAAGATGAGCTGAAACTCTGATGATTAAAGTTCCTTCCTGCTCTATCATTCTGTAAGTGTTATGGATAATGAGATTTTAGGTTTTAGTATAACCTATTATTTACATGATTATCCCACTTTTTATAGGTGAGAAAACTGAGGTCCGAGAGCTTAAATGAGCGGTCCCCAGACACATGACCAGCTCCTGCTAAAACCAGTCTTGGGGCAAGGTCTTCCTAATACCCTTCACGCCAGAGCAGTTAAATGTTTTTTACTTCAGAGAAGCGCAATCGCTTCTACCTTTGGAACCTGAATTCTGGCTCAGACTTCTGTTTCCTTGGTGACGTAATGCCCTGGGATCTCAGGGTCCCCATCTATAAAACAGGTGAGATAATCTGGCTTAGGAAAGTCACTTCACCTCCGGAGCCTCATCTGTAAAATTGGCTTCGTAATTGTGCTTCCTCCCTCAGAAGATTATTTTATAAATTCGATCATTTGTAAAAATGCTTTGCATTAAATAAAATTCTCTTTTAGTGTTTCCCAAAGTGTATCCATGGGTCATTATTGCCATGAGATAGTCTTTAAAAAAGGGGTCCAGAGTCAAATACGTTTTGGGGTGCCGAATTCCATGCATCCCCTTCTGGCAGAGGCATGATGTGTATGTCAGCTTATCAAACACCCACAGGAAGACCGCCTGTTTAACCTTTGTTGAACGCAGCATTTCCCGGGCCTATTTGACCACCAAGTCCTTTTTTGGCCATAGACCCTTTAGCAAACAGAGGAACTGTTGTTCTGAGGGACGCGGTGGGGGAAACATTGCAGCACGCTAGTGCCAGGGGCTGTTGCCATCACTGTCGTGCTGGGCTCGGTCGTTGGCCGCGTACCAGGCGGTGCTGCGCCTGCCGTTCGACCTCCAGAGCGTTCACGGCGAGTCTCAGCTCGATGATCTCCGTCTGGCAGCACTGCTGCTGTTGAGAGCTGGTCACCACCTGCTCGTTCAGCTCCTCCATCTGAAACACAGTCAAGGGCCATGGATATCGTGAAGGAGAACGTCACTTGGATTAAAAGGCCCCTGGAGGTGCAAGGCCAGCTCACTGGTTTTGACTTTCCTCCCTCCCTACCTGCATGTTGAACCATCGTTCCACATCTCTGCAGTTTGCCTCCACGATAGACTCATACTGACGTCTCATTTCTTGTAGAACCCGATTGAGGTCCACAGAAGGGGCAGCAGTCACTTCAATGTGCAGTCTGTCCCCCAGCTGGCTCTGTAAGGAATTGATTTCCTATGGACAGAAAAAGGGTGTGAAGTCACTTGGTGAATAGATGACTTCCTTGCTCTTGTTTCTGTCTCACAGCAATAATTTAGCTTAACTGCGTCCAAAATAGAGCCCACAATAAAGGAACACATGATTCATAGTTGCATTTGAGATGCTATAAAATGACTTAAGGCTATTTTAGATATGCCTGTGTTCAAATATGTGCAGCATTAAAAGGAAGTGACTAGCAAGAGCAGGGATTTCAAGAATTTAGATCATTTCCAGGGATGGTTAATGGGTGAAGCAACATAGAGGTGGAATTTATGAGAGACCATAGTCTCCAATGCTAATATAGGCTTATGCCAATATTGGCTTATACCAGTAGTGGCAGGAATCTGTGTAGGGATGCCGACAAAAAGGTGGGAAGCCACCCTGGCTGGTATGGCTCAGTGGATTGAGGGCCAGCCTGCAAATCAAAGGGTCGCCAGTTTGATTCCCAGTCAGGGCATATGCCTGGGTTGTGGGCCAGGTCCCCAGTAGGGGATGTGTGAGAGGCAACCACACATTGATGTTTCTCTCCCTCTCTTCCTCCCTCTCTTCCCCTCTCTAAAAATGAATAAATAAAATCTTTTTCTTTAAAAAAGATGGGAAGCCTCCGAGGACAATAAAATTGGGTTACTTCCTTCTTCTGGAAAGGCTGGAGAGAATAGCAGAGGCTTCCGATATTGTGTTACAGGCAATTGATTGGAAACACATTGAACCAGTAGTAGTAATGCAGGTATTATCAGGGCTAAAAACCAGAAGATTATCTAGAGGGGACACCCTTTGTCAAGTTCTATTCAAAGGAATCAATGTTGTTTTTGGAGGCTTAGGTGGGGCTTTCTCTAACCTCTTCATGGTTGTTTTTAAGGCAAAGGAGCTCCTCCTTCAGAGACTGGCCTCGCGCCTCCAGGTCGGTTTGGCCCAGGGTCAGTGCATTCAGGATCTTCCGGAGGCCGTTGGCATCTGCCTCCACCAGCTGGCGTAGGGACACCTCAGCTTCATACCTTTAAAAATGAGGTGTGAAGTGAAAGACATTCAAATGTAGGTGGTGTAAATCGAACCAAACAGAACTTCCTTCCGCATTTTCCTCTGGGCCTCTCATTTACCGAATTTCTCTTGTGTGTTTTATTTTCTTTAAAGGTGAAATCATTTGATAAACATCACCACTTAGTTATTATTCCTATATTTGTTTGCCAGAGTGATGCTACATCACTGTTCTTTGAGATGAAGGAATGTATCCTCCTTCTCCTGCCCTAGAGGTGATACAGTAAAAGTGGAAAGAGCATTGGGTTAGGACCTAAGAGAGCTTGCACCCAAGTTTTGGCTCTGTCTTGTACTAGTTGTATGCCTTTGCATAAGTAACTGAACCAATTAAACCACAGTTTTCTCTCCTTAAATGGGGTAACAATATATTCGCCTTACCTATTTTACTAAACCCTTAGGTAATCAGATGGGTTTATATGTTAGAAACTATAGGTACATGTATAGGTACATGTACCATGTCAGTGGTTATTAAACTTAATACTTTATTGAATTTGAAGGTCTCTTCTGGGCTAGTGCCATCACGGTATGGGGAGGAGGGCAAGTAGACGTGTGGATAATCTTATTGGGACTTTAGCATCCAATGCAGGGAGAATTCTGTCATGAACGACCGTGTTGGGTGAGCTTACTTGGCTCTCAAGTCATCAGCAGCCAGTTTGGTGTTGTCAATTTGTGAGGCCAGTCTGGAATTCTCAGCCTTGGTGCACAAGATCTAGAATTAAGAAGTTGCACACACAAATGAGACAGACACCAAGGTCCCTTCCTTCAAACCCAAGCGGACGGTGTGTATTTCAGTCAGCCGGGAAGGCTTTTCATAGCTATCCTTAGGAAATTTGGGCAACTTTGGAAAATAAGAGCTTTTGTTATTTTCCTAAAAGTGAAGCAAAAATTACTTTAATAAAAGCTCGAATAGCTGTTTCACTGTTAAAATATAAAATGTACCTTAAATTTGCACAACATAGCGTGATCACTAGAACGTAAACACCGTGTGGGCAGGGACCTTTTTGTTCACCAGTATGTTCCAGAGCCGAGAATAATGTCAGGTGCCTCGTCGTTGTGCTCAGCCAGTGTTTGTTAAACTAATAAACAGAATAACTTATTTTGTCATGTATAACATGCACTCTTTTGCCCAAATGTTTGAGGGGAAAATAAGGATGCACATTATACATAGGCAGTACTAATTCACATGTATAATGTGAATTATATATGGGACTCTGTTCTAAAATGTGATGCACATTATACATGGCAACATACGGTGAGTCCAGCACACGCGGCCGCAGCGCACCACTCTGAACAGGGAAGTTAGGTTTGGTGTGGGGAAAAGCTGTTTGAACAATTGGGAGATGATGAAAGGAACATCAAGTGGAAAAAGTGGTGATGGTTGAAAACATGGATGAAAATTAAACTAGTTAGAAACTTATTTAAAACAAAATTCATTTTCTCAGATTCCTGTTTTCTCATTTTGGTTAGAGAAATGGCAGCAATGTGTTGCCAACACATTTTGGTCCTGAGTCATCTGGTTAGAATAATAGCAGAGCATATTTCTCTGGAAAATAAAAAAACTATGAATATGACTCTGAATACTGCATCAAGATGACAATTTCATTCAAAACATTTTCTTATTCTACAAAATATTTTTCAGCATCAAAAGAAATAAACATATTAAAGTTTAGCAAATGGCTCCTGCTGGGAGAACGTCAATGCAAAACGTGATTGTACAGGTTGCTAAGAATCTTACCTTCTGCTGGAGCTCTTCAATGGTCGCATAGTAGGACAGGTAGTCAGGACAGATGACAGGGAGCTCTTTATTACACTCCTCCTGGATTTTCCTCTCCAGTGCAGTGTTCTCTAGTTCCAGCATGCGCACCTTTTCAAGGTAGTTAGCAAGGCGGTCATTCAAGATTTGCATGGTCTGTTTCTCCTTAGTGTTGAAGCCTTCACCACACCAGCCACAATCATCCATAGAGGTACAGGCGCTGAAGTTGTTTACCAAGCAGGTGGACATGGGACAGAAGCAGGGAGTAGGTTGGCAGCCCCGGGGCGGGAGAGTTCTCAGAACGTGGCCAGGTGGTTGGCAGCCGTTGGCTCCAAGATCACCGCGCTGGCAGCTGGTGTCGGAAGAGGTGATCCTAAAGTTGGTAGTCCTAGAGCAGCTTTGGCACGGTGGCGAAGAAGAAGTAGTTGTTGGACAGTCCTTGGTGTCCATAGTGGGTGCCCAGCTTTGGTTTATTTCAAAGTCTGTGGTTCCTCTGGATGGAAAGCTCAAGCTGCTGTCAGTGAGTCTAAACCCTGAGCCTTGGGCGGCTTTCTCCTATTTGAAGGGCTTATATAGCCTTTCCTCTCGGCGGTGTCAGAGTTGGCAGGATGTTTTCCTTTCTAATGTTTGTAGCAAGTCCCATAGGAACATCTCATTAGTCTGCTCTTGACTTGCCTGCGAAGAGTTACCTGTCTCATAAAAATGTGCACTTAGGCTGTTAACTGAGTTATTACCCATCGCAACTACTACTTGTCATTGGACTCAGAGCTTCACATGATTTCTTCAAAGGAACTGCTGCACAGTTCTCGCAGCACCAATTATTAAGTGGGTGTGAGTATTTGAGTTCTTTAAGTCCTTGTTGACCTCTGCACCATTGAGCTTGACCAGCAATGAGTCCATTTATTTTTCCTCTTCTTCCCAGAACAGGGAAACTATTAATACCTACTAATTATTGGTGCAAACTTAGAAATCAATATTTTATTTTGTTCTCACCATTTGCTTTTCCTTTTTGTCTTCTTTGTTCGGCCCAGTTGTTTTCCCCATTTTTTATTGTGAGTATGGATTAAAATGTCAGTCTTAAATGAGGCTCTTTTTAAGGTAAGTGCTAAGTTTCTGTTTTAGCTTTCTAGGTAGGGTTTGATTGCTCACAAGAAATTTCTTGAGGAAGAGGCTGGTTACCTTTTGTTTTTTCCAAAGCCCACATTTGATAACATTTTTAGTACCCAGTGTTTGCTTGCTACATTAGCTAAAAAATTGTGATGACGTTGGTTTGTATTTGGTGTTGAAATATGATCTGTTGAAAGGTATATGTGTTCTTTCTCAAGAATAGTTACCATTTTCTTAAGAAAGTTAGTTCCTGATCCTTTATGGAGGCTCTAGGAAAGAATAATTTTCTTGCCTCTTCCAGCTTCCAGGGGCTGCCCCCGTTCCTTGGTTCACGGCCCCTTTCATGTTCAAATCCCACAATGGCAAGTCACATGTTTCTCACATGCATCGCTCTGATGCTGACTCTTCTGCTTCTCTCGTCTACGTTCAAGGACTCTTACAATTTATTGGGCCTACTCATATCATCCAGGATAATCTTCCTAGTTAAAGGTCAGCTGATGACCAGCCTTACTTCCCCATTGCCATGTAGCCTAGCACATTCAAAGGTTCTGGGACCAGGACATGAACATCTTTGTGAGCCCATTGTTCTGCATACCAAATGATGTAAGGGGAAAAAAAATATGATTTACAATAGCACCAACAAATATAAAATGTGAAGGCATAAATTTAGTTAGAAAGGTACAAGATCGACATGAATAAAATGCTAAAACTAGAATAAATGGAAAGACATATCATATTCTTGACCCGAAATGCTGTATTCATCGTTATAAAGACGTCAGTTGTCTCTACATTAACTTAACTTAGATCCCAATAAATTTGTGGCAGTCCTCTCAAAATGTGACTTTTTGGAATAGAATAAGAAGTCTAGAAAAGACTACAAAATAGACTGTGACTTAGGATATGATAAATGTGACATTTAAAATCAATGGGGAAAAGACAGATTGTCCTACGTAGTTTGAAGACTATCCTGTGTCACTTGGGGCAGAGAGGCAGGGCAGGCCGTGTTGGATGACACCATACAGTAGGGTGAACTGCAAATTGATCAAAGATTCAAGTGCGAAAAATGAAATCATAAATTGCTAAAAAACCATAGGAGAATCTTCTATAAATTTGCATTCAGAAGGCCCTCCAATAATGTCTCAAAATTAAGAAAATATAAAAAACATAAATTTGACTATATCGAATAACTTGTACATGGGTAAAAAAATACAACCTACAAAATCTGAAGACAGAGGACAACCTGGGAAAGAATATTTGCAGTTACACTGCAGATAGTGACCAGAAGGAAAAGATAAAAGACATTTTGAAAAAGTGTCTTAGAAATAATGCTCAATGCTACTCATAATAAAAGCAAATGTGAATTTAAACTACATGGAGATATTTTATTTTTCTGTCTATCAGATTGAAGAAAACCAAAGTTTGATACCACATGCATTGTATTGTGTGTGTAGAACCTCTCATTTATTGATGGTGGGAGTGTAAATTTGTCCAAGTTACTGTAATAGTACCGCAGTTGGAGCAGCGTGATGTCTGCAAAGAGATCAACAAAGAAGAATACAGAGTCTAGAAACCTGCTCACGTATATGCAGTCGATTGACTTTTGACAAAGTTTCCAAAATCGGTCACTGACAGATCTTCTAAATAAATGTTGCTGAATCAATTGTACAATCGTGTGCCAAAATGAGTATATCTTGAACTCTGCCTCATAATACATATAAAAATTAATTCAAGATGGAGTAAAAACACTTAAATGCGAAGGTTTTACTACAGAGTTTTTAAAAGAAAACAAAGAGTATCGTTCTAATCTTGTGTGTAGCACATGGAGAACACTAATCATAAAAAAATGGATTAAACTTCATTATAATTAAAATCTTCTGCTGATTAAGATATACCGCTAAGAAAATGAAAAGGCAAGCCACATGCTGGGTGAAAATATTCCCAATATATCTGACAAAGGACCTCTCCTATGACCCAGTGGTTTTATGACTAGGCATGTGCCTGAGACAAGTGTGTGTTTGTGCACAAGAAGACTTGTGTAAGAACGCTTTCTAATCCTGATGTCTCCAAGTGGAAGCAGACCGACTACTCACAAGCAGGGTAATGGTTCCATAAGCTGTGGTGTGTGTAGCTATGTGAATGTCACTATTTTATTTATACACTTGAATTACAAATGGATCAAGTGTTCACTTGTGAAAAATAGAACTTATACATATGCTAAAAGACAACAGAATTCTTTTAAAAACTCAGAGAAGGAAGGCCTTTTTCGGCAGTGACTAAAAATCAAGAAACCATGAAAAATGGATAAATTGGACTCCACTGTAATAGTGTCAACAATAAAAATGAAGTTAAAAAAATAACAGTGCTTGAAATCATTCATAATTTTAAAAACATGGAAAAAAAGACTGGAAGGAAATATATCAGAATGTTAAGAGTGGAATTCTCTGCATTTTATAATTACTGATAAATGGTTTTTTTTCTTTATATTTGTATAAGCATTCTAAAAATTGAATGCGTCACTTCCAGAATCAGAAAAAAGTTTGAAAACGACTTAATGCTTCTGTTCCTTTCTCTCCATCTTACTATTTTTCTTCCCCTCTTGTGTCTCTCGGGCAGAGTCGTTCCTTCTTTCCTTCCATAGCTGGCTGCTTTGTTTGTTCTGGGAGCTGATTCCCCTTTGATGCCTTCAGGGCCACATTTCATCACTGACACTCTTCCTTTCTTGGATATTTCACATTTTCTTTACTGCTTGATGAATGTTCCTTTTCCTGTAAGGGTGTATTACCTGATCCTAAAATACATGTTACCTCAACTATGAAGCACTTCTTCCGAAAAGGCAGCTTCTTCCTTCCTTCAATTATCACACTTTTTGGTAGAGCGGCACGGTCAGAAAAACGTGAGCGTGCCCATCCTCACTCCTTTGAGAACAGGGTGCCTAACTCGGGAAATGGGCAGAGCAAGAATTAACCTATGTCTGCAACATAATAATTGGTACAATACTATGCAAAAACTGTACAATCAAATGGGATAGGCTAACAGTGATACGAGAGCCCCTGATGTGGCCATCCTGTATTAAAGATATTTTTCTACTTCACTTCTACTTTGATTTTGCATAAACCCAGGTTGAAAAGATTTTTAACTCCTAAAATACAAGTAGATTAGTCATGCAAAATGCTGTATATCATGGAGGGTAGCCATGTGTATCTTTTTGAGAGGAAATTGGATATAGTACATTGGAAATTACAGATGCTGGGGAAATTGTTAAACAAAATTGTCTTTTTACTGTAATCTTAACCAAGGCAGGAAAGAAAACATGAGAAATGCAGAGAACAGGTGATGGGAAATTGATACGGTAGAGATTTCCATGTGGGTCTGATTTGTGATTTTGTGACATTGCAGTATCAAATTTCTTCCGATCTCATTATCAGAGGAGTAATGGGCTTAGAACACTATTTCATGGGCTTATGTATCTGGAAAATATTTTATTTTGAGTATTTTCACTACCTTTTATTGTTAAACCAGCAGAGCACATTATAAAAAAAATCTATCACAAAATTTTAGGTCTGAAACTTGACTTTTCTTTAAACCTACCCTGTATTAACTGTTATTATCACGTACTTTATTTCTGAGTGCCCCAAAAATAGAAATAGAAAAAAGGAGAACTTTTCTCCAACTTCCCACTGTTTTTTTTTTTTAAATAACTATAGATTCACAGGAAGTTGCAAAGCTATGGTTATATCTCATTCAATTATAGCACAATTGTAAAATCAGGAAATTGATACGATGTGTGTGTTTAGTTCTTACAATTTTTTTCACATATAGATTTATGTAACCACCACGGCAATCAAGATACACAACTGTTTAATCGCCACAAAGGTCTCCTTCATGCTATGCCCAATTCGTTCTCCATCTCTTATATTTTATTGTTTCAAGAAGGTCAAATAAGCAGCGTCATTCAGTATATGACCCTTCAAGGTTGCCTTTTTCACTCACCACAGGGGCTTTGGATCTTGAGGACATTTTGGTTGTCTCCAGTTTCGGCTATTACGAATAAAGCTGCTATGAGTGTGATTGTGTATTATTTCCCTTTACTTTTTTAAATTGTATTTTCCTGTTACCGTTTATTCCCCTTACATTCTCTTCCACCTCCACCTGTCTTCTCCCCCCACAATCACCACACTGTTGTCCGTGTCCATGAGTCCTTTTTCTCTTTTGCTCAATCCCTCCACCCCCCAACTCCCTGCTGGCCCGAGCTGTCAGCCTGTTCTCTATTAACTTACCGATATCGTTATATTTGAAGTGAGCTTCTTGTGGAAAGTATTTAGTGTTTTTATTCACTCCGCCAATCTCTGTCCTTCAATTGTATTTAGATGATTTCTAGTCGCTGTAATTACTGAAGTGGTAGGGCTTACGTCTGCATTTTATTTTTGGTTTTCTGTTTGTTCCCTCTGTTTTTTAAATTTCTCTGTTTTCTTCTTCCTGTGTTTCTGTGGGTTACTTGAATATGTTTTAGAATTCCACTTTTGTTTATTTATAGCATTTTAAGTGTTCTTTGCATAGCTTTTTAAGTAGTTGCTTTAGGTATTACATTATCTATACTCGTATATAACTTATAACAGTCTACCGATGCTGACACTTTGTCACTTCAAGTGAGGAACAGAAACCTTACCTTGCTTTGTCCCTTTACTCGCCTCTTTCTGGAGTTTGTTTTCCTTCTCCGCCTGTAGCTGTCGGTGTATCTGGGTTGGTGGTTCTCCAGTTCCCACTACAGGATATAGGGGAGAAAGAAGGAGCCCAGGAAACTCACCAGTGTTGCTCCTTGGACATCATGGACTCTAGATGGGTGGGCCTCTTCTTCCACCTTTCAGGGTCTGCTTATATTTATATATGGAATTTCCAGGTTTTCAGTTATACTTAGGAAGAGGAATGGGGATAGATAGGTACCTCTACTTTGTCTTTTTGAAGTGGAAGTTCTCTACTTTGCTTTTGCAGTGTGTGAGAATAATTACTCTTATATCCTAACTGCCCAGTAACAGACTGATATAGCTTATGGTATTGTATGCAGCCACTAAAATAATGGTCACAAGATGATCTTATATAAGAGGGGACTCCTCCTGCCCCCAAAAACTGGGATTATCTTCTGGAGGGTGGGCCCCTGTTAATACAGGTTTCCCTGGCTAGGTGAGAGTTCTAGGAACCCATCTGTATCAGTGCACCAGCTGGCGTTGTTGTGAGAAGCTGCGTTCGGCTTCAGTGAATTTTTTTTTAAGACTCAACGCATTTGCCCATTTCATGATGGGTGATTTACAAGTGCACCTGCCCACACAGCACCGAGTGTTCAGTAACTTTTGACCAAAAACAGCATAACCCCTGTGTCACACACTCTCTATTCATCCGATCTCAACCCCCACCCCCAGTGAGGTTTTTTTTCTTTTTTTCAGATGAAAAAAGTCCTCAAGAAGAAATGTTTGGCTGATGGGGGAGAGGTGAAACAAAAAACGGCAGAAGCAGGAAAAGCCATCAAAATTGATGAGTTCAAAAACTGTTTTGAGCAGTGGAAAAGGTCTTGATAGGCGTATTACATCAAATGGAGAGTACTTTAAAGGTGACTGAAGTTCAAACATGTAAGAGTACACAATTTTTAAATAAATAAATCCTGTTTTTTGGTGGATCCTTCCTGATATATTCATTAAGATTGAAAATGCTTAGCTGACATAGTGAAAACAGCAGGTAATACAACTATATGCAGATGTAACTGTGACACATTATGTGGAAAAACCTATTTTAAGAAAGAAAACTTGTAAGTTCCCAAAATATTGACAATGGATGTTAAGGGTATGGAATTATACTTATTTCCCACCCACTTCACGGGCCAAGTTGGAAAAAAAAAGGAATCTGCTATTTTATAATTAAAAATAAAATGAAATATATTTTATTTCTAAGTTTCCTCTCAGAAAGATACCTATGGCTATCTTTTATGATATTGACATTTTGTATGGATTACTCTATTTGTATTTTAGGGGTTAAAATATATTAAAAGCTTGGGTTTATGCAAGATCAAACTGTTGGCATTGCTTTAGACAATCACCTTGGCATCAAAGAGTTATTATAGCAAGAGTAATAAGCCGCAAAGTTATATTTCCCATGCTAAAAGAATGAATTACAATTTATTTGGAGATTAGCAAGAAAGCTTTACAGACTCGTAGAATATCGCAGATAAGCAGGCAGGAGAGGGAATGATGAAGCAGAAATATACCAAGGATGCGTGGAGGATAGCGTTAGGGAGGGAAAGCCTCCTTGACTTGAGTCGCAAGGTTGGCAGTCCTGGCTGAAGCCCCGTCTCCCTTCCAGGACACTGCTGGCTGCGGTCCCTCCCACCTGCCGTGCTGGGTGTGGAGGACTCAGGCGCAGTGGTTTTCGATGGTGCAGAGGACATAGGCGGAGCACGGCTCACAAGTGTCGCTTGACATGCTTGTTGTAGAACATGGGTTACAGGGAAGCCTGTGGAAAATCCATTTAGAACTAAGCTGAATAAGGGAAAGCTGAATAAAATGTCAGCTCAGAAAAACTCACGCCAAAGTTTGCCCTGCAAATTATGTTCTGAAGGACACTCTTTGCAGAATGACATTTGACCCACGTCTGTCATCCCTGGACCCAGCATTGTCACTTCATGCCCACTGCAGCAGTGGCGGTTGAATACAATTTCATGTATGTTCTTCCCTCTGCAGATGCCATCTTACGCATGTTCCTGGTTTCCCTTTAATGGGAGACAGGAGCAAAGGGAGACAGGCCCCCAGCATGAAAAGTGATATAGTGATGGTTATTCTGCAATAAAGCTATAAGCTTTAGCACATTTGCGAACATTTCTATGGTCATGTGATTAGCATCTGCTGCTTTTCATCACTCTTTGAAGATCCTCTAACACATTAGGGAGGTTTGACCTTGGCCAGATCTTGGGGAAAAAGGATTCTCCTCCATGGGCCTCTTTGTGATGCGAGGTGGTTTTGGGAAGAACCGTATGGAACTTGCCTGCTGTCCTCGCTCTCCAGTAGGCCCCGGTACGTGGCGATCTCGCCCTCCAGGCGCGCCTTGGTGTCCAGCAGCACCTCGTACTCCTGGTTCTGCCGCTCCAGGTCGCAGCGGATCTCCGCCAGCTGGTTCTCCACGTTGTCGATCAGGCACTGCATCTGGGCCAGCTGCGAGCTGTACTGGGTCTCCGTTTCTGCAACGGTGCATTCCAGGGATTCTGTCTGCAGAAAGAAAAAGCGTAAAAAAGGCTGTGCAGTATAGTCTCCGAGGAAAATGACTTAGCTTCTCTGACTTTTATTCTATAAAAAGTGAGCAGTGCAAAGTGCTGATCTCATGGGATGGTCGTGAGGGTTAAACGGGTTAATATGTGTAAGGCACTGAGGCCAGTGCCTGTAGGAATTTTGAGCACATTGTAAATGTTAGTTATTACTACCACCACTGTCACAACCTGCAGGATATTTGTGTAGCTTAAGGAGGATCAACAGCCTTTGGGAGGAAACATCTGGGCTTGTGGCAGGGAGGGGCTGGCGTAGTGTGGTGAAGAGAAGGGGCAATGGGATTAAGCCACTGGGATTCAGCTTCCACTCTTGCTTCTTAGAAATTGCATGACCCTTGTTACTTATCTGAGCCTCAGTTTTCCTCATCAGTATAATGGGGTTAGTAAAGGGATTTAGCCCATAAAGTTACTGTGAGGCTTAAATCGTGCCTCTGACAGGGCAAATGCTCAGCTATTATTCGCTGAGCTATTCTCTGTAGGACCCAAGGTGGCACACACAGTGGTGTTCTACTGGAACTGGGTAATGCAACCTTGAATGCATAACATTCTTGGTGCTTGGTGGAGTTAGCTGCAGTGAAGGGTCTGGTTGAGGTGTGGGCTCTGGGGAAGTTTGGGATAGGGGTTGAATGCAAGGTATTAGCATTCTTTGTTGTAGATGTGATTGTGAGCTTGAAAAGTTGGCCCTAATCAAAAGCGAGTTAAAACCCACTGGAATACTTGAGCGCCTCTGGCTCGGAGATGACTCCCTTGTTCTACTCCTGCCCTTTCCCCTCTCTCCTCGTCTCTGGAGGGTGTTGCAGGACCATCGTCAAGCTCCAGAGGGAAAGGCAAGAAAACGTAATCCTGGCAAATTGGAGACTCAGACATTCTGCCACGTAAACAGTGTGGGTCTCTCCTGCGGGTTACGGAAGAGGCAATAGTATCTCAGGGCCTGATTCTTCAGTGACAAAACAAAGTCATCTCTCCCTTACACACCAGGCTCTGCTGGGCTTGGAGCTCAATTTCCAGAGCACTGGCCGTGCGTTTCAGTTCCAGGATCTCCGTCTGGCAGCCCTGCAGCTGCTCGGCGCTGGACAGCTGCTGCTGATTCAGCTCCTCCATCTGAAACACAGGCCTGGTTAGAGGATGCGAACAAGGCAGAAGCCCAGAAGCCTGTCCTTTTGCTGCTCCAGCTGCTGACCTGGACAGCGAACCATTCCTCCACATCCCGGCGGTTGTTGGCGAGCACCGTTTCGTACTGACACCGCATCTCCTCCAGGACCCCGTTGAGGTCGATGACGGGGCCACTGTCCAGCTCCACGTTGAGTCGGTCGCCAAGCTGTCCACGAAGCAAGTCGACCTCCTGAGAGTGGAGAGGAAGTAAGGAATGTCACAGAGTGGTGGGGAAAAAAATCACTCCGACAGTCATGGCATCCCATTTTTGTTTTAGAGAGTAGTGAGTAAAAGTGTGGGATTTAGTTTCAGATTGCCGATAGTGAATCTCTTCATCCCTCAGTTTCTTCATCTGCAAAATGGATGTAATAATTTTTACCTGTTCCTGAGAGTCATTGGGAGATATATGAGTTAATATGCATACAAAGCACTTACACAGTCCTTGGTACATAGTAAGGTCTCAGTAAATGCTAGCTGCTATGATCATCAACACATGTGCAAGGGGAAAATACACTGTGTTAAATCATTCAGCTTCTCGCTTGTTAGCTTCAACAATATAGGATAATCATACACTTCATATTTTATGATTAAAAAGTTGATAGATGCAGAATACTTTAAAAATATTGCTCCAAACATTGCATGAGTGGTTATCCCCTTTTGGAAATGGCCTTCACATGCCGTGTTTATCAGCCTGATTTTTCACACCTTATGGATTAGTTGGGTGTGGCATTAAGCCTCCGAGGACAGCCAGCTGTGGGGTTACCGTCCCCCAAAAAGCCATGGAAGGTGAAGGGTTTGCGTCCTTCGTTTAGCTCCGGGACACACAGGAATGATCAGGCCAAGTGGTAATAGAGCCTTGAGTCATTTTGTTCAGTTTTAACAACATTTACCCAAGTTCAACTTATATGCACACACGGGATTTATCAGTTTAATTTGTCAGTCTTACATTCTCTGAGTGATTTCGCCATTTCCTCACCTCTTCATGATGTTTCTTAAGGCAAAGGAGATCGTCTTTCAGGGACTCCACCCTGGCCTCCAGGTCGGCCTTGCACAGGGTCAGCTCGTCCAGGATCCTGCGCAGGCCTCCAATGTCGCTCTCCACCAGCTGGTGAAGAGTCAGCTCAGACTCGTACCTTCCATAACAAGAGAGACAGAGCAGCCCCTGCTTATTCAGCTAGACACTCGGCTAGGCCACGCCAACGAACGACACGTGGCCTCCAGGAAGCCACGGGCTGTAACTGCTTTTACATCGCAAATAATGATAAATGTGAGCTTTGCAAGCATTATTAGCTTGAAAATATTATATAGAGATTATCTGTGATGTATGTGTGTGTATGAGAGAGATAGGTGTAATCATAAATTATGTTCAAATATAAACTAAACTTACTTTGACCGAAAGTCTTCAGCTGCCAGTTTGCAGTTATCAAGCTGTATAGCAAGTCTTGAATTCTCTGCCTTCGTGCACAAAATCTGGGGAATAAGTTATTAAATAATACATGGTTCTTTGAAAGAAATCTAAATATCTGTTCATTTAATAGCTATGCCATTATTATTCTTTTAAAAGTCTTTATAAAAAAGAAAAAAAATAGCTTTTAGCCTGCCTTCATTGCTAACCATGTCCCTGCAGGAAGACACTGAGTTCCCTGGTGGGTGAACTCAGTTATATTTTTCTCCGTAAGTAGTTTGTGTTTTGATTATATCCCCATCCATGAAAATGAAAATTCATCAGTAAGAAACTTATTACCAGGTGACAATTATATGATTAAAAAGATGATGTTTCAATAGCCTTTGTTAAAAGTAGTATGGATATGCATCGTTACCGACTGAAGCAATTTTAGACAGAACACGGGTTTTCCTCACCCTGTAGACCAGGGGTGGGTGTCAAACTCACTTTCACTGGGGGCCACATCAGCCTTGCGGTTGCCTTCAAAGGGCAGAATGTAATTTCAACTCCTTAACAGTTAAGGAGTAGTTACATTTATACAGTCCTAAAATGATTTCGGCTCTAGTGTAGATGATAAAGGTAAAGTCTCGAGGTACGTGAGTATATTATGGTCATTCAATAATTACTGGTGCCCTGGCTGGTGTGGCTCGGTGGATTGAGCACCGGCTGCAAACTAAAGGTCCCCTGATTTGATTCCCAGTCAGGACACATGCCTGGGTTGCAGGCCAGGTCCCCAGTGAGGGGTGGTGAGAGGCAACCACACATTGCTGTTTCTTTCCCTCTCTTTCTCCTTCCCTTCCCCTCTCTAAAAATAAAAAATAAAAAAATAAAATCTTTTAAAAAATTAGTGGCAGCTTGGATCAAGGCTGTTTCTTGACTTTTAGCACACTGCCGTTTCCTCTACTTCCCATTGTTGCTTGGAAGTCCCTTTCCCCGGTTTCGTTCTAGAGCCTCTTCTAGTATAAAGATAAAGCAAATCACAGATTGGGAAGGTGGAGCATTAGGACAATGAGACACCAGACCTTTTGCTGGAGGTCTTCAATGGTATTGAAGTAACACTGGTAATCGGGGCACACCAGCGGGCTGTCCGCGTCACACTGTTCTCGGATCCTGCACTCCAGCTCTGTGTTCACCTCCTCCAGGCCGCGCACCTTCTCCAGGTAGCTGGCAAGTCTGTCGTTCAGGAACTGCATGGTCTCCTTCTCATTGCTGTTGAACGCCCCGTCCTCGCACCAAGCACAGTTCCCCACCAAGCATGGAATGTTACAACTCGCAGCCAGGTAGCATGTCGTGAAGCAACCGGTTGGCAGGAGAGTCCTGGATAGGAAGCTCGGGGTCTGGCACCTGGGTGCAGCACAGGCGCTGCGGACACTAGTGGTCTCCACGGAACAGGCTGGAGCAGTGTCCCCATCGGAAACCCCAGCGTGGGACTCAGAAGGGCAGCATGTGGGGGGACAGTCGGGAGCCATCCTTTCAGAAGTGAGGGACAGAGATTAGTGGCACAACTCAAGTCGCCTGACTCCAAAAGTCTCCTTTCCTCCTGGGATTTTTATATCGCCCCCACAATGGGTATTTACAGAATGCGCCGGATGTTTTCTTTATCGCTGTTGGTGCCAGTTTTATTTATTAATGAATGTGAACATTCATTAGTGTTGTTTATTTGCGGAGGAAGAGTATCATGCCTCATAAAAAGGCATAACCTCAGTTTACTAAATAAGGACACTGTTTGCATCTGCCAGTAGGATAAAACACTTTTTCCAGAAAATCTTTATAGGAAGCATTGTCCTTCTGACAAACTAAGGAAAGAAAGAGAAAATTTGGCCAATCAGTATTTATAGATACAACCGATTACAAATAAGGAAAGTAGTATTTCTATAGGTTTTGATGCTGTGCATTGAAAACTGTGCCTTCTCCTTTTAGAATTAATATTATAGCACATTAAATACCATTTATTTGTTTGTGCCGTCACCATAAAAATGTTGTGTGTGATTAGCCATCTTTGCAAAGCTTTTGTGTTCTTGTGCTCACGTGGTAGAGGAGGGAGGTGTGTACTGGGTTTAAAGTTGTGTGTGTGTGTGTGTGTGTGTGTGTGTGTGTGTGTAAATGACAGTTGCCTGTGTACAACTTGAAAAGTCACTTTACAGAATTGATGGGCATAATTCGTGGCCTCCAGGCTAAAATGTAAACGCAACATCAGACCTTTGGTTGATTATCAAGATTGGAGCTGTGATTTTTAATGTCCTGAAAGTGGCCTTGTCCACATTTCCTCTGCCTCACTTTTAGATTGAGGATACTAATTTTTTCCTATATCTCGAATAGGAGTGAAATATAAATTTCAAGTCACATTCTTTCAGTCTCTTGAAAACCCTCAGTGATTGAACTTCAGAGTGGGGTCAACCAAGGTATGGAGGGCTTTTCTTCTGTTATATGGAGCCGTTGCCATTCATTGATTCATTCATTCATTTAAAAAAATTAAGTTTATTGGGGTGACCTTGGTTAATAAAATTATGTAGGTTTCAAGTGACCAATTCTATGATCCATTACTGTATATTGCACAGTGTGCCCACCTCCCAAAGTCCAATCTTTTCCCGCCATCATATATTTGACCCCCTTTACCTTTCACTACCTCCCTGCCCCCTGCCCTCTGGTGACCACTGTATTGTTGTCTGTGTCTGAGTTTCTGTTCATCTGTTTGTCTTGTTTGTCTGTTTCTTGCTCTCAGTTTTGTATCCCACATATGAGTGAAATCATACAGTTCTTGACTGTTTCTGTCTGACTTACTTCGCTTAGCCTGATATTCTCGGGGTCCATCCGTGTTGTCACAAATGGCAGTATTTCATCTTTCCTTACGGCTGAGTTGTATGCCATCGTATGTAGGCACATTTTCTTCATCCAGTCATCCACTGAGGGGCACTTTGGTTGTTTTCATGTCTTGGCCACCACGAATAATGCCACAATGAACATAGAGATGCATATATCTTTGCAAATAAATACTTTCAAATTTTTCGGGTACATACCCAGAAGAGGGGTTGCTAGGTCATATGGTACGCTGCTGTTAATCTTTTGAGGAACCTCCATACTGCTTCCTGAGTGGCCGTAGCAGTTTGCCTTCCCACCAGCAGTGTTTGAGGGTTCCTTTTTCTCTGCAGATGCTCCAGTGCTTGTTATTACTTGTCTTGTTGGAAATGGCCGTTCTAACAGGTGTGAGGTGGTATCTCATTGTAGTTTTGATTTGCATTTCCCTAGTGAAATTGAACATCTTTTCATATATCTGTTGGTTATTTGTATGTCTTCTTGAGAGAAGTGTTTGTTCAAATTCTCTGCCCATTTTTTAATTTGACTGTTTGGCGTTGAGTTATATGAGTTCTTTATATATTTTGAGAACCACAAAAAATTTTGAATAGCCAAAGCAATCCTGAGAAAAAAGAATGAAGCTAGAGATATTACACGCTGTGATTTCAAATTATACTACAAAATGACAATAATCAAAACAGCATGGTATTGACTGAAAAACACAGACCATGGGAACAGAACTGAGAGGTCAGAAATACACCCACATGTATATGGGCAAATCATTTTTGACAAAGGAGCAAAATCCATACAATGGAGAAAAGAAAGCCTCTTGACTAAATGTTGCTGGGAAAAGCCACATGGAAGAGAATGAAACTAGACTGCTGTTCGTTACCATATACAATAATCAACTCAAAATGGATCAAAAATGTAAATATAAGACCTGAAAGAATAAATTACATGGGAGAAAATGTAGGTACTAAACTTATGGACCTTGCTCTTAAAGAGGATTCTATGAACTTGACCCCAGAGGCAAGGGAAGTAAAGGCAAAAGTAAATGAATGGGACTGTATCAAACTAAAAAGCTTCTGCACAGCAAAGGAAACCACCAACAAAACAAAAAGGTAACCAACGAAATGGGAGAAGATATTTGCATTCACTCATTTTTAAAGGCCCCGATCTTATGAAAATTAAAAATACCAGACCTAGAAATATAATTTTATAGTAAAATATCACTAAATTTGTAAAAAGGTCAGCCTTTTCTCCCCCAAATTTTTCCACCCTACTTTCTCTCTCCTGTTGTTTCGGAACTCCAGTTTCATGTGTGTGGAGTCACTTAATATTGTTCCACAGGCTTCTCAGGTTCTGTTTGTTTTGGATTTTTTTTCTCATTTTTTTTCTGTACATGATTTTGACCATTTTGATCTGTCTTAATTTATTGACTTCACCCCTAACTGTTTTCAGTATGCTATTAAGGCCACCTATTGAATTCTTTAATTTGGATTATACTTTAGTTCTAGAATTTTCATTTGCTTCTCTTTTATTCAATTTAAATAATGAAATTTAATTTGTTTTTAATTTATTAAATAAAAATGTAAAACTTTTCCACTGAGATTCCTTATCTTGTCTACACTTTTCCTTTTACATCCTGTTCATCTTTTCCTTTAAATCTATAAAAATGTTTGTAATAACTGTTTGAAAAGTCTTGTCTGCTGATTCTAACATCTGTATATCCAGTGACCTATTTTTATTGTCTGGTTTTTCTCTTAATTATGGTTTACATTTTCTAGCTTCTTTACATATCTGACAATTTTTAATTATATGCTGTTCATTCTGGATGATATATTTTAGGAAGTCTTGATTATATTGCAGAGTTTTGAATCTTGAGTTTAATTTTGACAGGAAGTTAAATCATGGAAGAGCCTCTCAACCCTCTCAGGCTTGGATTTTTAGACTTTCTTAGGGCAGGTACAATTTAGTGTGTTCTTTACTCAAGACTGTGATCTTTACTCTTCGGTGTGTCCTTCTGGGACATTAACGGAAGATCTGGTCCTCACAGGGCTTTGTCCACTCTGGATGGGCAGACACTTCAATGTCTGCCAGTGCTGAACAACCCCTGGTTTCTCCATTTAGCTCTTTAACCCCCAAAGCCGCCCTCTGCTGGCCTTATGGAATCTCATCCTGTGTGCGTGCCACCCAGCCTTCTGCAAGGACTTGGAAAGAACTTTTACACAGAAGTCTGCATCCTCCCTCATACACCTCCTTCCTTTATAGAACACTGTTGTGCAAATTCAGCTGCCTAAGTTCTATTTGGATATGTCACTTGTGCCTCAAACTTGACAGGCCTAGAGCAGAACACAGTATTTTTTTAAATTCTCTCCTCCTTCTCTGCTCCCTTCTCTCCAACTCTCTGCTCAGTTGGTGACATAACTCCACTGCCTAGTTTTTCTCTGACGCCCTCTTCTCTCCCACACCCCTTTGACCACTAACTCCAGTCGGTTTGTCTCTGCCTCTTCATCACTATGCCAGCAATCTTCGTTTCCTAATTAAGGAAATTTTATAGTTCTCAATTTTATAGTAAAACAGCACTTCACTAATGCTACTGGTAGAATACTTGTATTTTTTATAATACAATGCCTGGCATTCAACAAATATCTGTTAATTGCATGCAGACATGAATGGGTATTGTGTATGTATCTGCCTTACCTGCTAGGATGTCAGCTCATTTTAAGCAGGGACAATAAAATGCAGAACAGACAGTAGATATTCAAAATATAAAAATTCAATAATAACATCCTTATATTATTCGTATTTGCATAAATGGATCAGGTCAACTGGATTAGTTAATATATCACATTCGATGTTCAGATTATGCTCAGTATTTTCCAGCCTATCTTGAACCACTTTTTGAAAGGGCAACTGAGAGAAAGCCTGCTCTCATGCATGCCAATAGAACAAACCGTCTTCTATGCAAGACCATTTAGTTTTCTTACAAGCACGAAATATTTGTACTGCTACCATTTTCAGTTTTGCAGATGTTGTCAGCTTTTCTTAAAATGCTGATTTTGGAGTTAATGCATACATTCAATACATTACTAGAAAACAAAGTAATTATAAACATTTGTGCTATGCCAGGGATATAAAATTTATTAGGATGATCATGAAGAAGCTGCTCAATTTCCAGGAAGACGTCACCCAAGACTGAAAGCAGAATTCCCAAATACCCAAAGAAAGATACACTTTAGTAGGAAGGAATCGGACAACTCTGGGAAACCCCTAGGCATCCACCTGCTCAAAATGTCCTTCGTTACTGATACCCGCTACATGGCCTTGAAAGTCTCTCGGTTTCTTGGTGGTGTTGGGGGTGGGTGGGTGTCGCCAGTGATGGTGCCATCGTTGTTCCAACTTCAAAAGCAAAGTCAGTTAGTTGCAGATACTGAGACAGGTGAACAATAGAGCTTCCAGGTTGACTCCTTCCATGTCAGGTACTGAGGGCAGCAGCCACTGGTCAGCAGCAGCTGGGGAGGCAGGGCTCACAGCAGGGCTGAGTGAAGGTGGTGAGGTTGATGGTCTCCAGGCCTGGGGTGGGCAGGCAGGAGTTGAGCAGGAAGCAGGTAGGCACACAGGGCTGAGGAATGTGGCAGGGAGGGGGGCAGTTGTCACAGCAGGTGGGCTCCAGCTGCCAGGTGGTGTGTGGGCAGGTGCTGGGCAGGCAGACTCCGCAGCGGCAGCACTTGTC
>PVJI01021233.1:0-27434 GCA_004026765.1 Micronycteris hirsuta
TATTATATGAAATATTAAAGGGATTTATATAAGGCATGGAGGGATATCAACAGGGGAGTGGTAGGGGGAGAGAGGGGGAAAAGGTGCAGAGAATAAGTAGCATAAATGGTAGGTATAAAACAGACAGGGGGAGGTTAAGAATAGTATAGGAAATGTAGAAGACAAAGAACTTATGTGTATGACCTATGGACAAAAACTAAAAGGTGGGGAATGGGGGGGTGGAGGGGAAGAAAGGGGGGGAAATGGGACAACTGTAAATAGCATAAGCAATAAAATATATTTTTAAAAAAAGAAATGTTAAAGAGACTTATCTAAGAAAAAGAAGATCAAAACTATGAACACTAAAATGACAATAAACTCACAACTACCAACAACTGAACCTAAAAAAAATACAACAAAAATGAACTAAGCAAACAACTAGAACAGGAACAGAATAACAGAATTGAAGATCACATGGAGGGTTATCAGAGGGGAGAGGGTATGCAGAGAAATGGGAGAAAGGGTACAAGGAATAAGTAGCATAAATGGTAGGTACAGAATAGACAGGGAGTGGTTAAGAATAGTATAGGAAATGGAGAAGTCAAAGAACTTACATGTACAACCCATGGATCTGAATTAAGCCAGAGGCGGCAGGGAATGTAGGAAGGGGGTTGGTTCAGGGAAGAAGCGGGTAAAGGGGAGGGAAAAAATGGGACAAGTGTAATAGCATAATCAACAAAACATACATAAAAAATAAAAGATCTCTTTCAGAAAACTCACAACAAAACCATTATTGTTCCTAGAAAATTAACAGTAACTCCTAAATATCTTAAACTAAGTGAGTAAATGCCCCCAATTGTCTTACAATTACTTCCTTAGAGTTTATATGAATCAGTATCCAAATAATATTCATGAATTTCAATTGTTGAAATAATTCAAAGTCTTTTAATCTCTAGCATTCTATTTTTAATATTTTTTAAAAGATTAAAGGCTTTTAATCTCTATCTTCAATTTTTATTTCTTTCTATTTTTCCTTTGAATAAGCTGGGTCGTTTGTCCTATAGAATTTTTCACAATGAAAAATGCTAGTTACATTCCCATGGCATCATTTAACATGTACCTCTAATCCTTAGATTTCTTGTGAATTGGCAGTTATATCTAGAAACCTGATTGGTCTCAAGTTCATTTTGGAGAGGGGGAAAGACTCCTTCATAGATGATGTTGGGCATTTTAGTGGGAGGTACAAAATGTTTGTCCCTGATCTCATAATATAAGCAGCCACAAGTGGATCTTTGCCTAGATCCATGAACTCTTTAGAAGTTCAAAGTATTGACATTTTCCCTTCTTTTATTAGCCATTTATATATATTAATAATGGACCAATAAAGTCCAATCATTGTTAATATAACGAGAATGGTTTGTGCTACATTAACGTAACCTGGCAGCCAAGGCGAGTGGACTGCAATGTGCAAGTGTGAACAATGATGACTTGACTGTACTAGTCAGTGGGGGCAGTAGACACCACTGAGTGAGCGAGTGAGTGCACTGTGTGGCCATCACATTCAAAATGACTGAGTGGGTGGAGCAATGAATCTGCATCAAATTTTGCATTAAGCTTGGACATTTCTCTGTGGAAACTATTCAGATGATTCAGAAGGCTGCAGCTATGGGCAACTGGTAATTGGCAGCTTCATCACAAAAACATGCCTGCGTATGCATCATATCTCATGCAGAGTTTTTTGGCAAAACATCAAATCACCCAGGCAACTCAGCCTCCCTACAACCCAGATTTGGCACCCTGTGACTTCTGGCTTTCCCCAAAACTGAAATCACCTTTGAAAGGGAAGAGATTTTAGGACATCAATGAGATTCAGGAAAATATGATTGTGCAGCTGATGGTTATTGGGAGAACTGTGTGAGGTGCCTGCTTTGAAGGGGACTGAGGTGTCATCGTCCTATGTACTTTGGTTCTTGTATCTTGTATCTTCTTCAGTAAATGTCTCTACTTTTCATAGTGCATGGCTGGATACTCTGGACTTCCCCATCATTTAGCAGATTACATGCTGACACTTTCTCTTTATTTATGTTTTCAGATAATGAATTGGTTCCCTAGTCTATTAGTTCTCTATTGCCACATAATAAATTGCCATACTTAGTGGCTTAAAATAATGCACACTTATTATCACAGTTTCTGTGGGTCAAGAACCCTGGCACGGCTTAGCTGGGTTCTCTGCTCACAGACTGCTGTCAAGGTGTTGGTCAGGGCTGCAGATTCCTTGAAAGGCTCCACTGGGGAAAGATTTGCTCCTGAGGCCATTGCTACTGTTGGGAAAGGTGTTAACACAAGGAGGCAGAATCTTTGGGGACCGTCTTACAGTCATCCTGCCACACCTATTATCTCTCAAAAGGGACTGCCAAATTTCATTTTTTGTTTCTTCAGCATAACTCAGATTATCAAAGGATAAAAGGATTATTGTAACTGCTGTGGATGAAAGCTAACTGACCTAAAAAAAAAAAAAGGAAGGTTAATTGACCTGCTGCAAGCACCCTCACAGTCCCCTTGTTTGCTAGTTCAGTATTGAAGACTTCTATATGCTCCAAAACTCATCAGTGAAGTAAAAAGGCAAGAAAGACACTAGGAAGTCACAACAGGAGATGGATTTGATCTCCAGAATACAACGCCAGCAGCAATGTGTGTGTCTTCATTTCCTCCCCATAAAACGAGGGTAAGCATATTGAGCTGTCGGGGCTGTTGCGAGGATTATGTGAGTTAGTGTATGTACACTGTTTAGGGCTGGAGCTGGAGCTGGCACAGTGAGTACCCCAGAAATGTAAGTGGTTGCTGCAGCTACTCTATTATGGTTGACATGATTATTGTTACTCTTGTGATTGAATTAATTTTAAGGCCACATAATTGCTGACTTCTGTAAGGCTGCCTGGTCCATCATGGGCCGTGGGCCCACACTAGCTAGAAGGTTTTTCTCTTTCACTAGACTGAGCCAAATAAATGTCCTATTTGCCTTCCCAGCATGAACCAGTGACTTTGGGCCACTTTAGCAGCAATTAAATAACTTCACAAATGAGTCTGACTCACTAAACACCCAATTGTCTGGGAGCACTTGGTCCTAAATTATATCATATCCCTCCTACTCTTTTTTAAAGTGAAAGCATTATTTACTAGGGTTTTCAAGTTTCTAATTACATAAGTAATATGTTCTATACTCCTTTTTTAAAAAAAAAAATAATGCAGCCAAGCATAAAATTCTCCTTGACTACCTCCTATCTCTGTTTTCTCCCTTTTATTCTATAGGTAGCCACAGTTACGCATCCCTCTCGAACTTTGTCCCTGCATTTACATAAACTTATGTATTCATTCAAATCTATTCTACTGTTTTATATGGCTTTCATGTGAATAACGTTTATGTTGCAGGCATTGTTCCGCAGCTTGCTAAAATAGCTTCAGAAGAAAATGGGACTCACTAAATATCAGTCATCTGGGAAGACTTCATCCTAACTCCTCTCACACTCCACATGCAGCTGCTGGGCAGGCGATGCCCGCTATCCGTACAGAGCATCTCCAGACCCTCACCACTTCTCACTGCCTCCGGCCACTCAGCCTGGTCCCTGCTTCAGTCCTTGCCACCCTGTGGTCTATTTTTAAAATTCTTATAAGTGTGTCTTTTCATCTTCTTGTCAGATACACCCAAAAGAATTAAAAGTGGGCACTCAAACAGATATTCGTACTCCTATATCCATGGCAGCATTAGTCACAATAGACAAAAGGGGAAACTGCCAAGTGTCTGTCAGCAGGTGAATGAATAAATTAAATGTGGTCTATACATACAATGGAACATTATTCTGCCTTAAAAAGGAAGGAGATGCTGTCACATGCTATGGCATGGAAGAACCTTGAGGACATTATGCCTTGTGAAGTAAGCCAGTCACAAAAAGACGAGTACTGTATGATTACACTGATATGAGGTACCTAGAGTAATTAAATTCACAGAGACAGAAAGTAGACTATTGGATACCAGAGGCTGGGAGAGGGGGGACTGGTTAATTATTTTTTAATGTGTATAGGGTTTTAGTTTGAGAGAATGCAAAAGTTCTGGAGATAATGGTGGCAATGGTTGAATAACAATGTGAATGTACTTAATGCCACTGAACAGTACACTTAAAAATGGTTAAAATGGTAAGTTTCATGTTTTGTGTATTTTATCACAATTAAGAAAAATGTTTCAGTCATATGCATCACCTCACTCTGATTCAAGACCAGAGTCCCCACAAGCCCCTCACCAATATTTTCCTCCGACTCCCCACCCCCATTACCTTTCTGAACCCTGCTCTTATTCTCTTCTCCTTGTTCACTTTTGCTCCTTAATGCTCCTCAAACATGCCTGGCACTCTCCCTGCCTCTCCCAGATATCTGCATGACTGCCTTCCTCGCTCCCTTAGGCTGACTACCCTATTGAAAATTCAACTACCACCCCATCTTCTTCTTATTACCACCTAAAAGATTCTTTATTTTATTTGTTTACTGTATTTTCTCACTAGAATGTAAAAATGTTAAGAGTATTTTAAAATCTCCAAGCCCTAACCTGACCTTTCTCAGGGTTCCCGGATGCAACTGAAAACCTCAATAGCAAAGTTGCTGTTTGTTTCCAGATCTTCTTTCCCAGGTCAAGTCCAAGGAGCTGATTAAAGTTCCCGTCTGGAGGAGTAGGGAGATAAAATTGGGAAGGTATGTGCTCTGAGTGACCACATGAGCCTGAGCGCCAGCCTGGCTGCGCCCTGTGGGATCTGGGTCCTGTGGTTGGATTTCTGGGAACAAAGTAAAAACTACCAGGCATGGCAGTGACCAGAAGCTTTTGTGGCAGACTGGCCAGGTGGTGGGGGGAAGGACAAGGGAGGTGGCCGGGATGCACTGGCAGCAGAGGCCCCACAGCGCAATGCCCGTGGGGAAGAAACAAACTAGAAAGCTGTGTGTGCCCACACTGGGTACCTGAGAGTGGGGATCACAGAGAACCAGGGGACACAGGCCAAGCAGAAATGGAAGTCCTGTGCTGCCAAACCTCGTGACTACTTATTTTCCAGAGAATCAGGAAGTTGGGTTTTAGGCATTATTTCCTCATTTTTAAACATTGGTTAAAAATTTTTGAAAACACCACGTGATCTGACAAAATGCTTTTGAAAGCTAGGTTCCCCCCATCCTCCACATATCCTACTCCAGGAAGACCAGTTTACAGCCCTGCAATTTAGCAAAACTTTTAAGAACATGAACTCTGGCTCCAGAAAAACCTGGCTTTGCCACAGTTCGGGGATATTCTTTGACATGTGCAAGTCTGTTTCTTTATCTACAACATGAGAACAAAAATAGAACCTACCTCATAAGCTCATTTTAGAGGAGAGCTAGCAGGTGCCTGACAAATAGTATCCATTGTAATAATGAAGGGAGGGAGGGAGAAGCAAAGGGCCTGGGGAATACTGAGGTGAGAAAGAGGAATGACAAAAGAACATGTGTGGAATTAGCTGGTATGCGGTGGCAGGGGAACACCTAAGCTTGCTATTGTCTGGGGTGCTGAGACCGAAGATCCAGGGTCCCACTTTTGATCGATGGGCCCAGGTGAGGATTCTGCCAACGAACCAGAAACCCAGTGCCCCAGGGCCTCCAGACCTGCAGGTGGCACTGCATTCCTATGAGGTTCTCTACCTCAGGGCGTGGCACAGGTCCCAAGCCAGGGCTTCCCTTTCTATACTTAAGTACAGCAGTTATCCATCTGAGCCTAACTGTAGGACTTAATATCTTTGCTTGTTATACTTTATCTTACTAGTTTGGGGCCTCACATTCTAGACTGTCAAGATTCTATAATCATTGTGCTACCTGTCCCTCTGAGTTTCTTCTTTGGTAGTTTGGATAACATTTTCACCAGGATCAGTTAAGAGTCTTTTGGTTGCAGCAACAGAAACCCCAACCCAAGGTGGTTTAGCAAAAAGGAAATTGATAATGTTGTGCACCCAAAATGTCCAAGGATAGGGCTGGTTTCAGTTATGGCTTGATGGGGGCCAAACGATGAAACCAGGACCTCGTTTCTCTCCGTCATCTTTCTGGATGGGACCCATCCTTATACAGCCTCTTCCCAGCTGCAGCTCCACACCCAAACAACTCCAAAGCAGGTGGGACTCCCTAAGATCTCAAAGAAATTGTCCCGAGAGAATGTCCCTGTACAGAGTTTCACTGACTATGGTTAACCCGACTTGGGTCATATTCCCTCCCTTGAACTAATATCCTGACAGCAATATAATGTGCTGATTTCTAGGCCGGGGTGATATCAACCCTGAACAGAGGGTAGTGATAAATGAAATCAATGTCCCAGAATCAAAATATGGACTAGGTGTGAGGAAGGAGTGGAGACCCCAGAGCTAAATCAGGTGCAGTTACCTGAATTAGAATGAATGGATGTTCAGTGCCCCTCTCTTTGTGAAAAAAAAAATAGAATATTCTCCTTATCTTTTATGCAAAGTATTATCGAAGTAGTGGCTATAAAGTACAGCCTCTAACACCCTATTGATCACCATTTTGGCTCTTGGATCCCCTTCTATGCCTCATCCCCTCCTAGAATTGCACTGACCTGATTAAAGAAAGCCAGAGGACTGCTCTTCTACAATGGGATGTAAGTGCCCACTAGCACATTTACTGTTGACACTGAGAGATCTCCGAAATGGGGCCTGAATCTACCCAGACACGAATTTGTCTGACTATGCATAATTCAGCCCATGGGTCTTCATCTAGAAAGATTTCATTTTAATTTGGCCAAATAATCCATGGTTTGAAACACCTGGCCAAAAGTCCACATGGACTCTCGCTGACATCCTTCAGACCAGAGCTCCTATCAAAAGACAGAAAGAAGCGAGTTCAAGCTGTCAGAAGTCAAGCCAACCCTGAGACAACACACCTCTCCTTGTTCACAATTGTTTAAAATACGTGTATCTTAAAATACGTTGGCCTGGCATCAGTCAGTCCATATGTCCTACACATCCCCCAAAACCCTGGCTCCCACAGGCTGAAAATCATGGCACAAAGAAAGGCATGCCATTTGTATAAAGTTGCTAATGCCAACACAGCCCCCAAGGAGATGCACCTAATAATGTCCAACAACAGGGCCTGGTCAGGAAAACAGTGCCTGAACCAAAAGGAAAACCCTCCAAAATAACATGCACTGACTAGAACCGTATTAAATCGCCATTTTTATAGGTTAGTAATAGTCTAATGTCAACAATTTTATATGGTCACAACTGGATATACTAGGACAACAGTTTTCAAAGTGTGGCCCACAGAATCCTGTGGGGGAGGGGGAGTGTCAAAATTATTTTGACACTTTCAAGAAGGACCTTTCAAGAAGAACACGAGGTCAAAATTACGTTCCTAATTATACTAATAATACATGCCATTTTATCATGTTGACCTTCGCACTGACAAAGCAATGGTGGGTAAAATTCCACAAGGCTGGATTTTCTTTATTCCAGCTAAACAATGCACTGCACCAGGTGGAGAGCAGAAGAAGATGTAAGAACCCACCTGCCTTTCATTAAGCCAGACATTAAAGAGATTTGCAAAAATACTGAACAATGCCATTCTTCCCACTAATTTTTTTTTTTTTGGTTTGGAAAATATTTTCCATAAAGGCATTTTGTTTATGTTACTATAAAATGGATTAATTATTACCATATTTTAATATTTTGAAAGTATCTAATATTTAAATTTCTAATATAGTAAGCATCAATAGATGTAACCCACATAAACGAAAACTGTCTGGGGTCTCCAATAATTTTTAAAAGTGTCAAAAGACCAAAATTTGAGAACTACTATGTTAGGAGTTCTTCAGAGAAACATACATGAAATAAAGCAGAAACGACTGGAACAATAAGAAAACATAATGTGGCAAGAACACTGAGTTCAAAGACCACAGTATTTTTTAGAGATCAATTTTTTAAATACAAAAATAATGAAATAATAATCACAACCCACAACTAAATGTTAACATTTTGTAATATTTCCTTTTACTCTTTTTACAAATGAATTAATTAAGCCTTCCAGGTACAGTTAGAATCCTTTTGGTCCCCATCCCATTTCCAAACTCCTAGGTCACTATTACTGTGAAGTTCAATGGTTTCTTTCCACTGTATTTAGTTATAACTTTTTACAGTATATATAATTCTTTTATGTGCTTTAAATTTTTACTTGGAATAATTCAAGCTGTACAAATTCATCTGCTGCATTTAAGTGCACAGCCTCTGGCTTAAGACTGCCTGGGTTCAAATCCCGACTCTGATGCTTCCTAAATGTATGATCTTGGGCAAGTTACTCAACCTCTCTATGCCCCAGTTTCTTTATCAGTGAAATAGGGATAATACTGGTACCTATCCCATAGGTTGTTGTGAGTTTTAATGTAAGTGCCTAGAACAGCATCTTAGAGTAAGCACTATAAAAGCATTTGCTGCCTTGGCTGGCGTGACTCAGTTGGTTGAAGTGTCATCTCATAACGGAAAGGTTTTGGGTTTGATTCCCGGCCACAGCACATAACTAGGTTGAGAGTTCAATCCCCAGTTCAGATGCATACAATCCCCAATCTAAGTGTGTACCAGAGGCAACCAATTGATGTTTCTCTCTTGCATCAGTGTTTCTCTCTCTCCCTTTCTCTCATCCTTCTTCTCTCTCTAAAAGCAGTAAAAAAATATCCTCAGGTGAGGATTTTTTTTTAAGTGACCCAGGATGTTCTCATTATTATTCCAATCTCTTGCTTTTCTCACTCACAGTTTTGAAGTCTATGAACATCCATATACATAGATGGAATATGTTTCTTGTTCAGTGCTGTATAGTATCCCATCAAATAACCATTTCACATTTTATTATTTCTCTACTGAAAATAATGACTATAATAAACTTCTTTGTATTGTACTTGCAGAGATTCATACATTTATGGGGTCGAAAGTCTGGGCTGACTGATTTTCTGCAGCAGGGCTCAGCCTCCCACAGGCTCAGTGTCTGTGGTAGACAGAATAATGACACACACAGCCCCAAAGTCTATGTCCTCATTTCCCAAAATCTGTAATACGTTAAGTTACATAGCAAGGGGGAGTTAAGATTTCAAGCAAATAGAACTAAGGTTGATCATCAGTTAACCTAGAAATGGAGAAATTATCTGGGTTATCTGGTCAGCCAACTGCAATCACAGGGTCTTTTTAAGTGGAAGAGGGAGACAGAAGAGAGAGAAGCAGAGAGATGGCATGTGAGAAAAACTTGGCACAACATTGCTTGCTCTTAAGATAGAAGAAGGGGCCACAAGCCAAGGAATGCAGGCAGTATCTAGAAGCTGGAAAAGACAAAGAAATAGATTCTCCCCTGGAGGCTCCAGAAGTTCTGACCTCCAGAACTGTAAAATAATAAATTTGTGCATATGAAGCCAGTACCTTTGCCGTCACTTGTTACGGCAATGAATGAAAAGAAACAGACTCTCAATGGCAGAACGCAGAAGGCTGACATTTGGGGTTTGCTGTGCACGTGGAACATGAAAACCCATGTGTTACAGATATTGGCAGGAAAATGGCTGAAATGATAGTCCATGGAAACTTGACCTGATGGAGTGAAGCGAGGGAAGGAGTAAGTGAGACTGAGGAAAGCGGAGGGCCCAGCAACGCACTGAAGCCAAGAGTGTAGTAGCAGTCCTGGGAGGAAGCCAACCACCAGGTAGGCTGAACGAATTCCTAATGCAGAGGTGAGGCTCTCAGGGGGTGACAGGGATCTGGAAGTGACCTTGGAGGGGCGACTGAGGCAGAGGGAAAGAGAAGGTCACAGGGAAAGCAGGGGTGAGCCAACTCAGAGGTGGAATCAGAGGTGGAATGAAGCACAGGGATATTTCTGGGGAAATCAGCTGTAGGAACCTGTTCTCCTAAAATCCCCACCTGCCCTAAAGAACTATCTGCGCCTGTGGGGTGTGTATGTGATGGGTGTGCAGTTGCACAGGTGTGTGTTCAGGTACACCTCCAGGTAGGTTGGAGCGTTGTAGGTGGCATATGATGAGCCGCAGGGGACTGTGGGGGACAGTGGTCTGTCCAGGGGATGCGCGGATGAAGGATCTCCTGTGTGCACAGTTGAGGCACGTGTAGGTGTCCCTACGTGCGGAGGGAGAATGGGGATATGGGCGTTGGTGGTACAGTTCGGAGTGCTGGTGTGCGTTGATGTAGCATGCGCGTAAGTGAGTTTGTGGGACCAGAGTTTGGTGGGGATGAGGGGAAGAAAGAGGGCCTGAAGGAGGCGGCCGGGTAGTCGGGCAGGTGTCGGTGGCTGGGCTTGGGCGCCACCAAGCTCCGCCCACGGCCGCTCCGGGCTTCCCCGCCCCTTCGCCTGCTAGCTCTCCGCCCCTGCTGCCGCGGCGCTTCCAGCCTTCGCTCCACAAGCACTTCACCGCCGCCGTGTCCTGCGTGCGCATCCCGGCCACCGCGAGCTGCTGCGGGAAGCAGGTATGACAGCGACGCCCCGGGAGCGCAGGAGTGGCCCCTGGGCCCTGCGCACCTGTGGCTCGCGCCCCCCCCCTGTCCGGCCCCGGTTTCTCATGCGGGGGCGCTCAAACACTGCGGGGACCCAGATTCTGGGTGCCGGGAGTGCACCGCGGGGCGAGACCAGCCCCTGGAGTGTGGGGTGGAGGAAGCGGCGAGTCCCAGGAGCGTCTGGGGCGGCAGAGAGGGAGGAGGGGCGCGGTCAAGCGTCATTCAGGAGGTTGACAGGAGCGACACTTGGGAGCGCGGGCTCTGTGCTAAGGCGCCGCGAAGCACAGCATTTTGTTGTAATGAACTGACTTCACCACACAGCATCCCTGTGGGTGGCCTTGGCCACTCACTGTATTGAGGGGAACACTGAAAGTCAGAGGGTGCAGAAGCGTCCCTGGATCCCAGATTTAGGCCAGGGAATTTGGTGCCAGAGCCTACCTGTGAAGCCGCCGCAGGGGAAATGTGGGTGTATTCTCTGAGTGCCCCCTTGGGAGTGCTGGCAAGGAGGCCAGATCCGACCCCTTTCCTGTCTATGCCCCAGAGAGGGTATGTCCAGAGGATGTCACATCACTTTGGCGTGCTGGGACAGGGGTGGGGGGGGGGAGTTGGAAACAGGGTGCGCAGCGGGGAGCAGGGACCTTCCAGTGGGGGAACATGGAGAATTTTAGGGAGGGAGGAGCAGAGCCTCTCCCATCCACAGAAAGCACAGCAGCACTCCCACCCCATCTCCTCCAGGGAGTCCTCAGGGTGAGGGGGCTTGTGAGGACTCCCCCAGACCTAGGCATCCCTGTGACCCTGGCGATATGACATCCAGAAGTGCCCCAACCTTACTACCTGCCGACTGTACACTGCCATGAGGAATGCATGGATTAGTTCATGCTCCTTTGTCTATAGCCTTCTAGCACCTGCCCTCCCTGCCCTCCAAAGGCAAACACCTCCACAATTTGTTCCTTCCAGACCTTTCCTACTCCCATAGAAACATGAGAACTGCATAGTAATGTTGCGGGCGGCTGTTTGATAGAAATGACCTAATCCATCCATATTATTTGGCAACTTGGCTTCTCCCTCCCCCCAGTTATCATTTCTTTGTGAGTTATCCATGTTGCTGCGTATAAATCTAGCTTTATTTTAACTGCTGCATAGGTTTCCATCCTGGCTGTGCCTCCTGATGGGCTTTAAGGTCATACAAATGGGGGAACTGGTTTTTATTTCAGCCTTTTGTATAACTGATACCTCTGGATTAAATATGAGTTCTTTGCTCTTTGTCCTAAACTAATGTCACAAGGTCTGAATTTGGGGAACAAAGTCTCCTCATCTCAACTGCATGCACATGTACTCATACATGCATATACTCATGTACACATGTGCTCCCAGGCCTACATGCATACACATGCACACATTCATACCTGTGTGCACTACACGCACATGCACAGGTGCACATACACATACCTGTATCCTGTCTGGCCAGGGACATGGACAAACACAACAGCCCCTCTAGCTGTGGTCCCTGCTGAGCCCAAAGGCCGGAGACAGCCAGGCCACAAGCTCTGCCTGTCTGGGCCCCAGTGAGCAGAGTTCCCATAAGGGATAACATCCCAGGCTTCTCTCTAGATGTCCTCCATGCTACCCCACCCTCCATCAGGAGACCGAGGAGTTAGGAAGCATGGTGACAAACAGGAGTATCCAGGGTCCCATTAGCATACCTCAGACTTCTCAGGTCCAGGCTGTGTCAGGAGAGTCTGCTTGCTCTGGAATGTGTGCCAGGACCATCAGACATTTGTGGGAATGCCTGATAACAGCCAGCTGGAGAAAAGCTGGAATCAGAGATGCTTGGTTGTGATACAAGTATCACAATCCCAGCTCCGCCCCTACCCAGCTGAGGCAATTCCCCTCCCCTGCCTGATCCACAGTTTTCTCATCTGCAATATGGGGATGATGACAATGGCAGCTTCCCAAAACCATTGAGAGGGTCAGTGAGATGAGGAAACACCACATTTAGAGCATTGTCAGTACCCGATGAACAGGAAGTCTTGTCCTGGACAGGGCAGACCGGGAGATGGCCCCGGGGTGAGGTGATGCTCAGAGCCACCATTTGGGACCTCGTTCACACCCCAAGTGCAGGCAAAGAATCCTGAGTGCTGAGTGGGACTGACGGTGAGGTTTTCACTTACTGAGAGCCAAGCCCAGCTCTCAGTTGAGTCCAGAAGTGTCAGGGCACCTACAAAGGGCCTACTGTGTGTCTACCTCAGAGCCAAGCTATAGAAATAAAGTCAGATGAGGTCCCATCTTTGAGATACAGGAAACAACAGAAGTCACAAAGGAGACTTTTGGACAGCTTTTATGAGAACTATGCTCCTTTAAAAACTTTAGCTTACTCCCAAGATTTTAAAAAAGAGAGATGTCACATAAAACTCTGTCTTTCTGGGTCCTCTTGAGAAAAGAGAATCAGCAAAGTCGACAACTCTGGGCTCAATACATGGTTCCCCTCTCTGATGGGGCAGGTACTCTCCAGGATACCTTGGTCTCCACGTGGCCCACCCCTCATTCTTAAAGAGCAGCATAATGTCCAAGTTAATAACACCAACACCACAGCCAGCTTCTACATCCCAGTTCTGGCACAGATGTGGTCGAAGACAAACTACTTAGCATTTTTGTGACTCAATGTCCTTATATGTAAAATATGTGTAATAAGCATGTCTCTGAGGGTTATTTTAAGCATGAAATGAGTCAACAGCTCTTACAGCAGTGCCTGGCGCATGGTCAAAACTATCTTAGTGTTGATGCTGATGCTGATAGTGGTGGTATTAGCTGTCTGGAAATTTGTACTCCAAATTGTACTCCATATAAAATACTGTGGAAATACAGGTAAAGGAAGAAAGAAGGAAGAGAAGGAAAGTAACACTTTGAGCTCCTTCTTCAAATAAGAGGCTTCAAACCTAGATATTTCTTCTGCCCATGGACAGGAAGAGGATGATATTTCAAGGAAAGATACAAAGAAGAGGGAACTTCTAAAGTGGGTTTTGAAGGATGAATAGGAGCTTCTCTGGATCAGTAGAGTGAAAAAGACACACAAAGATAACAACCTTTACAAAGGCCTGGAGGCATGACCAAGTGAAGCATGTTTAGGAAGTGACAAGTAGTCCAATGCAGCTTTGTGGTGAGGTGTCTCAACCTGTAGGGAGAGGTGGAAGATGAGTCTGGGGAGACAGAGAGGGACCGTACAATCATGCTGGGACTTGTGGCAGGAAAAGGGATGCACATTTCCTGTGCAACTATTGCGGGCAGGTGCTCTTATATAATCACCACCCCTGTAGTCCTCATATGCCCCCTGGGAATCAGGTTTTGTAATCCCACATAGGCTCAGGGAGAGTGAGTCACTTCCCAAGAGCTCAAGCAGTGGGTCAGTGCCAGAGCTGGGGTCAGACCTGTCTGATTCTAAGCCTGACCACCCTCTCTGAACCTCAGTGTTCTCATTGTAAATGGGAGACAAGACTAGTAAAGCCTACCGCAGAGATGTGTTGTGAGAATTAGATGAGAGAATGAAGCACACAACTGTGAGCACAGTCCCTGGCACCTAGCAGTTGCTGTTGTTGCTTTGATTGGAATGAGGCCTCTCAGTCTAACTCACACCACTGCCCAGCCTCAGACAGGGAAGCAGGCAGCATCACCCGGAGCTTGTTAGAAATTCAGATTCTCAGGCCCATTCTAGATCTCCTGAGTCAGAGACGGGGTTGGCGGGGGGGCGCCGGGCAGCAATCTGTCCTTTTACCAGCCCTCCATGTGGTTCTCATGCTTGCTAAAATTTTGGAATCACTGCCTAGAGGGCTTCCTTCAAACGAGACCTCCAGCCACCTGCATCCACCTCCCTTCAAGGGTGTGTGAATGGTGAGCGTTATGTCCTCAATAAAGAACAAAGTTGGAAGGGATGTCCTAAGACAAGGCACATGTCCCTCTGCTCTGCAGGCCGGACAGCTGCATTTCTTTACAGGTAGGAAAGTTGTCGAGGGCCTAGTGGAGAACCAGGGTTTTCACTCCTTAGAAGTTGCACTCCTTCCTCATCTTGCAGCCTCTAGTTTCCCACCTTGAGGGCCCAGGGCAACATTTCATTTTCAGAGAAACTGTTTCTGCATGAAGAATGCCCCGGGCAGCTGAGGACTCATCACTCTCATTAAAAGCTTGTCACTGGAGGCTCTCTGTGCCCCGGAGCCTGTGTGCGCAGGCTCTTCACCCTCAGCTCCCATGAGAACGTGTATCCAGGCAGTCCTGGGTGGTGGAGATGACCAATCCCATAATTCTGCATTGAGGACCATTAAGGAGGTCCCAGGCCAACTGATAAGGAACTAAGTCCAGGTTGGGGTCAGTCACATCCTGCCAGAGGACCTTCAGTGGAAAAGTAGCCTTGGCCCCTTCAAAGAATTGATCAGGAGTAAGGAGGCAATACAGCCTATTGGGTTGATGCACAGGCCTTGCCTTAAAGATCAAAGTTTGCTAGGTCTACCTACATAAAAATTAATATTTTTCCACAACCCAAAACAAAAATACCCATAAACCCAGGCATATCAAACAAGCAAAATTATTTGCCACTTTCACGACAAAGAGTTAATGTCATGGATAAAGAGCTCTTGCAAATCAAAGATCAACCACCCCATCAAAAAAAGAAAATGTAAGAGTAAAAGATATGAATTTGACTATTTACATAGGAAGAAGTACAGGTGAACTACAAACAGATGAAAAGATGCTCAACCATACTCCAAGACAAGAAGTGCTCAAAACCACATGGGTTCCATTTTTCCCTGCCAGATTGCTGGGTAACGTGTGTGTCCGGGAGAAACCAGGACTCTCCAACTCTGCTAGTGGGAGCACAAAGTTGGGTAACCTTGGGGGGAGTTAGGAACATTGTCAATATGTAGGATGACTCTGCCTTTTCACATCTAGGACTGCCCCCAGTGGGTGTCCTTGCATGGAGCACAGCAGGCTGGAACAGAAGAGATAGCATGGTATGTTAAGAGCAAACAATTAGAAACTATCTAAACATCCAACAGAAAGGAACTAAGTACTGTATATGTCAGAACAGCTACACAAGAGAATATGATGCAGCCATTTAAAAGTAAGCAGAAGCTTTTTATGAAAGTACACCTTCCAGATGTACTGTTAAAGCAAAAATGCAAGGTGTAGAATAGTGCCTAGTATTATGCCGTGTGTGTGTGTGTATCTTTAAAAGGGACTAGATAGCATATATAGTGTATATATTTGTACATGCACATTAAAATCTGGGGGACACCCTGGAAGCTGATGATAGTGGTTGACTTTGGGGAAGGAGGTTAACGATCTTAAGTGAGAAAGAGAGTGACTCTTTATCGCACACAGTTTGGTACTCTTTAGATATTTTCCATCCGTGTGTTTGTTATAATTACATCACACACATCTTCCATGTTATTCAAAACAAGCATACATTTAGAAATAAGGCTAATCCCTACATTGACCACTACCCAAATTACAAATTATGTTTTCAAGTAGAATATAAATTAAATTCTTGAAAAGGGAGGACTTTGATCACAAATGAATAAATATCGTATGATTCCACGTACGTGAGGGACCTAGACTAGGCAAATTCTGAGAAACAGAAAGTAGAACAGAGGTCACCAGAGGCTGGGGGAGGGGAGAGGCGGGAGTTGGCGTTTAATGGGGCTAGCATTTCATTCTGTTCGGGAAGATGGAAAAGTTCTGGAGATGGTGGCGATGGCTGCACAAAAATGTGAATGTGCTGATAGCACTGAAAAGTACACTTAACAATGGTTTAAATGGCAAATTTTATGTTGTATCTTTTGCCACAAAGAAAACATTTAGGGATGACCAAAAGAATAGGGCCTTTGATGTCAGACTGTTTGGGTTCTAGTCCTTGGTTCCGCCTCCACTGAGCTGTGTGTGCTTTTGATAAGCGTGTGTCCTTCTCTAAGCCTCAGACTTCCCACCAGCAAACAGGGTGTCAGAGGGCCTGGCTCACAGGAGCCCCGCCAGGATTAAGTGACTTGACCCGCGTATCTCTGGGACTACTGTAGGAGGCCCAGATTAGGATAGTAAGGAGGCTAGAACAGCCACTGGTCCAAATATGCAGACCAGCAGACTCAAAGACAATCCTTGCAGGGCTCATTTCTATAGTTCGTTACTAGAGAAGTTTCTGTGAATGTGTAGAGCACCTGAGACTGTGAGGAGGAGGCACAGTGTTAAAAAAAAAAAAAAAAAAGACCAGCACATTCAGGTGGGACAAGTGTCTAGTGAGTTTGTAAAGCATCATCTATCAGGGGTGTCCAAACTTTTGGTGTCTCTGGGCCACGCTGGAAGAAGAAGAGTTGTCTTGAGCCACACATTAAATATATTGCCACGCGTAATCACAAAAAAATCTCAGAATGTTTTAAGTAAATTTATGATTTTGTGTTAGGCCTCATTCATAGCCATCCTGGGATGTGGGCCACAGGTTGGACACCCGTGTCACTTTGTGTTTGCAAAATTTAAAAATTATGTGTTTCCAAATGTAAATTACAAAATGTAGTGTCAGACAAAATTTTCTCGGCTGTTGGGAATATACAAAATGTGCAGCAATTCTTAACCTGAGGCCTGCTCACCTACAGAGCAATTTGAATCCTGGCTCTCTCACTTATTGGCTGTGTGACCTCAGGCAAATTACTTAACCTCTCTGTGCTTCTGTTTTGTGTGTGTATGTGTGTTTTCATTTATAAATACGAGATGATACAAACGCTTACCTCATTAGGGGTGTTATAAGAAGTAAATGTGTCAAGTGCTTGGAACAGTACCTGGCACACAGTAAGTCCTAAATAAATGTTTGTTAAATTAATTGAAATCAGCCTGAAAGTCTTAGCAATTTGGTTTTTTAAAAGGAATTTATTTTTTTACAGTAAGGAGACAGTGTTCTAGCCAAGACATAGTCATGGGGCCAAGCTGAACCTGTAGGACTTCCCAGCGGTGGGTTTACTGGCAGGTAGCTTGGGGAGGCTGAAGTGAGTTAAGGGGTGCCCAGATTGGGGGTGGGGGGCAGTAAGAGATTAAGGCTCTGAAGCCTTCGGGAACTTGCCCAAGAGGTCACACAGTTACAACAGCACATGACCTCAGCCCCCACTCTCTCCTCCTCCCCTGCGCCTCCCTAACTGAGGACTTGGAGGCTGGGAATCACAGGCTGGTGACTTGCAGACCTCCGGAACAAGTCACACAGCCTTGTTTCCTCCTTTTGTTCCAGAGAGCTCGCTCTCCAGCAGAGAGATCTGGAAGGAGGGATCTAAGATCCAGGAAGTTGGGTATACCTCTCCCTTAGGAACTACATCTGATCTGGCTCCATCGAGGGCCTTAAGCATGGGCTGGGCTGCAAGCATGGGCTGGGCTGGGGAGCATGGGCTGAGCTCCCCCCACCTCAAGCTGATTCCTGAAATTCCACTGTGGATCTTGCACCTATGTCTATGTGTGAAGTTTGTTGATTTTCCTGGTTGAAGGCACCACCCCCAACTTGGAGATATCTATCACCTTTGTCCTTTCTCAGTGATTTGCAAGAGAGTGAAAAGAATTTGGCTAGAGCCCTGACTGGTGTGGCTCAGTGACTGAGTCCAGCCTGCAGACCGAAGTGTCACTGGTTTGATTCCCAGTCAAGGTGCATGCCTGGGTTGCGGGCCAGGTCCCCACCAATTGCAGGAGGCCACCAATTGATGTATCTCTCCCACATCAATGTTTCCTCTCCCTCTCTTTCTCCCTCCCTCCACCTCCCTCTAAAAATAAATAAGTTAAATCTTTTAGAAAAAAAGAGTTTGGGAGTCAGAAAGGCTGGCATTGGAGCTCAGCTGTGTGACTGTGCAGGACACTGAACCTTTGAACCCCAATCCTGGCCTATGGATGGGGATAATGATAGAACCTCCCTCAGGTGCCTGCTGAGGTATCAGCAAGCTCAGGGCACAGGACCTGAGCTCAGTGGCTGCTGGTAACTGACTCCCAGCCACTGGTCTCACCTGACTCACTGCTCTGATTAACTCCAGAAATGCTGCTTTGTCCTTGCCCCACTTGGAGAAAGGATTGAAGGTGGAGCCATGGGAGGAGATGCCTGGGGCTCAAAGATACAAACACCTGCCCCTGTGGAATTCAGAGAAAGTTTAAGGACAGCAATCAGGACCTGGGTGTGTGTGTGTGTCAAGGGAGGGCTGATGGTCAAGAGGAGAGCGGACTGCATTTGCAACTTCTGGCTGTTGGAGCAGGAGCCCGTCCAACACCAGAGGACAGGTACCCCGGCCAAGGGGTGCTAGCAGGTGTGTTAAGCACAGAAGGCAAAGCATGGGGGTGGGGGGAGCAGTATGGGGCCCATTTCCCTGCACCAGGGATTATTTAGGGACTGTTCCCTGAATGCTGAACACTAGTTCACAGGAATTTAAACTCCTAGAGAGCAAGGATTTCTTTTTTCTGTTTTGTTCACTGCTTCACTCTGCAGCCCCAGCTCCCTGTATGCTCAATGAATATTTGTCAAATAAATGAATGGTGAATGGCTGGATGGATGAGTGCCAGCAATGATGAGCAAGCCACATCTCTCAGCCCCCAGGAGACTCCTCAGCACCCTACCTGGAGACCCACTCTCCATCCACATTCCGACTTCTGAACTCCCACTGGGGCCCACCAATGGTGCCAGCCCTGGGGTGGGTGAGCTGTGTTCCTGTTGAATCTTATGATCTAGTTGGCTGAGCCTCTGACCTAAAGACCTCTCTCTGCCACATCTTGTTCCTTTGAGGATGTGTGGCCACTGCATGTCGTTTTGTTTGCTTACACACAGCGATGAATAGCCTCAGCCTCTGATAAAGTTCATCAGATAAATGCTGATGGGGCCCATGTGGCTTTCACCTTAATAATAATAATAATAATAATAATAATAATAATAATAATACTTCCGGCAAGACGGAGGGGTAGGTAGACACACTGTGTCTCCTCACACAACCAAACGAGGAAAAACAGCAATTTAAATAAACAAAAACAGCCAGATCTGACAGAAAATCGAACTGAGTGGAAGTCCGACAACCAAGGAGTTAAAGAAGACACGTTCATCCAGACTGGTAAGCGGGGCAGAGCCAGGTGGAGAACCCGCAGCGAGCCGGGCGGTGAGCATATGGCAGGATGGCGGTTTGTGGAGCAGTACTGGCAGTGCTGCAGCTGCCGGGAGAGACCCGCGGCAGGCATGCCTGACCAAAACGCGGCCAGCACCTGGCCCATCCGGACCTAGTGGGCCGAGGTTGTTGGACCGGGCGGGTCCTCATTCGCGTGCAGATAAACCTGGAGAAAAAGCATGGAGTGGAGCAGACCGAGCAGCAACCCATCAACCCGGGGAAATAAAGCCTCAAACCACCAATTGAGGGCACCTGTGGGGGCTGAGGCGGTGTCAGGAGGAATTCCCGGCCTCACAGGAGAGTTCGTAGGGGAAACCCACAGGGACTTGGAACTGTGCAGGCCCGTCCACTCACCTTGGAGCCAGCACAGAAGGACCCAACTTGCTTGTGGGTGGCAGTGTAAGTGCGGAAAGCAGAGCAAGCGCCATTATTCTCTCAGAACCCCCCCAACACACACAGATAGCGTCACAACACAATGACGTGAGTTACCCCACCCTGGTGAACACCTAAGGCTCCTCCTCTTAAAGTAACAGGTGCACTGAGAAAAAAAATAGCCCAAATGAAAGAACACATCAAAGCTCCAGAAAAAATACAACTAAGTGATGAAGAGGTAGCCAACCTATCAGATGCACAGTTCAAAGCACTGGTAATCAGGATGCTCACAGGAATGGAAGAAAAATGGTCACAATTTCTTGAACAAATGAAGGATAATATAAAGAAAATGAGGGGAAATCTGCAGGGAACCAATAGGGATAAGAAGGAAACTGGGACTCAAATCAACGGAGTGGACCAGCAGAAAGAAAAAACATCCAACCAGAAAAGAATGAAGAAACAAGAATTCAAAAAACTGAGGAGAAGCTTAGGAACCTCCAGGACATCCTTAAACATCCCAACATCCGAGTCATAGGATGAAGGTGTGCCAGAAGGAGAAGAGGAAGAGTAAGAAATTGAAAACTTATTGGAACAAATAATGAAGGAGAACTTCCCCAAGCTGGTGAAAGAAATAGACTTCCAGGAAGTCCAGGAAGCTCAGAGAGTCCCGAAGAAGTTGGAACCAAAGAGGAACACACCACAACACATCATAATAACATTACCCAAGATTAAAAATAAGGAGAGAATCTTAGAATCAGCAAGAGAAAAGGAGACAGTTACCTACAAAGGAATTCCCATAAGACTGTCAGCTGATTTCTCAAAAGAGACCTTGCAGGCAAGAAGGGGCTGGAAAGAAGTATTGCAAGGCATGAAAGGCAAGGACCTCCATCCAAGAATACTCTATCCAGCAAAGATATCATTTAGAATGGAAGGGTAGATAAAGTGTTTCTCAGATAAGGTCAAGTTCAAGAAGTTCATCATCACCCAGCCTTTATTATATGAAATGTTAAAGGAATTTATGTAAGGCATGGAGGGATATCAACAGGGGAGTGGTAGGGGGAGAGAGAGGGGGAAGGGGCAGAGAATAAGTTGCATAAACAGTAGGTAGAAAACAGACAGGGGGAGGTTAAGAATAGTGTAGGAAATGTAGAAGCCAAAGAACTTATGTGTATGACCTATGGACAAAAACTAAGGGGCGGGGAATGGGGGTGGTATGGGGGTGGAGGGGAAGAAAGGGGGAAAAATGGGACAACTATAATAGCATAATCAATAAAATATATTAAATAAATAATAATAATAATAAATAAAGTGTTTTTTAAGTATATGCGTCTGCCAGGCACATGTGTCATGTTATGGGATTCTTTCTGCAACTCTGAAGGTTGTGTACAAATATTCTCCCCCAGTGACACAGAGAGAAACTGAGCTCTTACACGGCACCGTCTCGCTGTATCCCTCCAACAGTCCAGTGAAACGGCACATGCAATTGCCTGCATTTTTCAGATAAGGATGCGGTCTCAGAGAGGTTAAGTAACTTGCCGAGGTCACTTAGAGCTAGCAAATGGTGGGGCTGGGATTCTAACCCAAGCAGAGCTCACTCTGCTCACCACACCTCTCAGTTGCCAGGTGTCGTCTGAAAGGTGACAGTGAAAAAGAGAGGAAAGGTTTACTCCATGACAGGGCTCTTGAAGGCCTTGGTCCACCTGTGGCCACAGATAAAGTTTCAGCTGTTCACTCTCTCAAGATCTGCCCTGAGTCACTGTTCAGGTGAAGATCCTAATTGCCCCCAACAGCAAGGCCACGCCAGTGCCCCTCTTGCATGTGGCCGTGGGCAGTATCCCCTCACCTTCTGGGACACCAGATTCTTAGCTTCCACATCTGCCTGGGGCCCTGGGAGATGGCCATCCACAGAGCCTGAGCCCAAGGCTCAGAACAGCCAAGCTGGACTTCAGAGGCTGGCAAGATGCAGGAGGAGTCGAGGGAGAAAAACATCACCTTCTTTCCCTTCTTTGTCTCTGACTCACACCTTTCACCTAGTGTTTAAGAAGGAAGTTTTCTTTTCACTGGATCTTAGCCAAAAGGCCCAGAAATGATGGGAGGAAGTTTTATGCAATAAACTCCAATGCAGTGGAACCCACTTTGGGAGTCTAGGTCACAGGCAGCCCAGCTGGGCCAACACTAATAGAAAACGGCATGGTGAGCCATGTTTTGCCTGTTATCTCATCTAATATGCACAATAACCCTACCAAGTAGGAACGTGATTGGCATCATCATTATCATCACCACCATCATCACCACTATTATCATCCCCATCATCCCGTCATCCCCATCATCCCCATCACCATCCCCATCATCACCATCAACATTATTACCCTCACCATCACCACCACCATCATCATCACTGTCATCCCCCTCATCCCCACCATCACCAGCCCCAATATCACGGACATGACTTCCCAGACCCAAGGTCCAACCTGCAGATGGGAAGACAGACCCAGAAGACATGACACATCCATCCTCTAGAAAGATTAAGAGTTTGCGCTCTAGAGTCTGAAAGATGCTAATTTGATTCTTACTTTTGACGTTTTCCAGCTGTGTGACTTCAGACAAGTGACCGGAGTCTGTATCTGTAAAATCGGGCTGATCACAGTTCCTGCATCATAGGGCTGTGATGAGGGTCACAGGAGCTGGTGCATGTGAAGTGCTGGGCCCGGCTCAAATCATAAAAGGGAACAAATGCAGGAGAACACTCTGGCAAGGGGAATAGCAGTTAAGGGGAGAGCTTGGGCATTTGGTTGGGAGCTCCCAGCAGCTCTGAATGTTGAGGGGCAGGTGCTGCCCAGCCAGTGTGAGAACATCATGGAGGGCCAGCATGGAGCAGCTTGGCAGTAGGACTGAAGAGATCACTCAAGGGCCCATTTTTTCCCCATAAAAAGCCAGGGTGTGGAGGGATGAGAAAGACAGCTGTCCCCTGGAACAGGGATAAGAGTTCAGAGCTGGAGCTGCACTCTGTCCAGTCTGGGAGAGATTAGGGGAACAGGATCTTTTTCCACACTGGGTGGAGGAGGTTCCAGCAAGAGCCAGCCACTCCCTCTCCTGACCCAAAGGGTTCTCCGAAGCTGCCAGCTAAGACCCCCACCATCCATGGTGCCATTTCCTTCTGGGCCCCTCCCCATATTTGATGATAGGTTTCTGAACAGCAATAATGGTGGGTACCTAAAGTCAATCCTATGTCAGTCAACCCTGAGCATCTCCAGGGTTGCCATGAACAACTGTGTGGGTTGTGTGCTCCACAGCTCCAGGGGTGTCATTCATGCAGAATATACTGTGAATGGTGCCCCCTAGAGTTGTGCAGTGCACAGCCCTGCTGGGTAGCTCTGTAAGCCTCCTTCTTCCTGGAGACAATACAGAATAGATCTTGGGTGCCCCAGATCTGGCTGCATTCAAGGCAGAGAAGACTAAACAACATCTGGATGCCAATCATGACAGAGAGAACCTTGATGTCCAAGGCTTGTTCTTGAAAAGGTTGTGCCTGGGCATTGCAGCAGCCAGTGATGGGGATGGATTACTGATTGTCCTTAACGTAGGTTATCAAGAGACAATGTAGCATAGTGGTTATAAGAGCAGGCACTGGAGTCAGACAGATGTTGGTTCAGTTCTGCTCTAATACCTTCACTATGTGACTTTGGGCAAATCACTTGACCTCTGTGTGCCTTTTTCCTCATCTAAAAAATGGATTTATAATAATGGGCATGGGTATATCCTAGTCCTGCCTCTCAGGTGGAGCTACTGTGAGAAGGAAAAAAGTGATTCAGGTAAAGCTCTAAGCATAGTGTACACCGGGTAGTTAAATGTTCACTACAGTTAAGGGTCAGTGACATCAACAGCCAGGGAGGTGGGGCTTAGACTGGCCCATTGGAAGGCAGCTCCCTGAAATCCTGCCAGGGCAATGAAGGATTTGGGGCCCAATCTGAAGTTTTTGGTCCAGAGCCAGATCAAGCCAGTGCTTGATCGGAATTTGTCAACATAGCTTTTTCATAATCAGGTGCTATTACAGTTTCAAAGATTGTGTGGGGGAGAACATGCAGGCAAATGCTGGGAAGGAAAAGGCCTGCGGTCCAGGTTTCCATGCCCTCAATTCATCCGTCTACGCCAGAGGTCAGCAATCTGTAGCTCCCAGGCCAAGTGCTGTCCTTTCCTTATTTCTGTGCAACCTGTGAGCTAAGAGTGGTTTTCCATGGCTGGTAAAAAACAAGAGAAAATAATATTCTATGACACATGCAAATGACATGAAGTTCAAATTTCAGGATTCATAAATAAAGTATTATGGAAGCACACCCACACTCTGTCATTTAATATTACCTGTGGCTGCTTTCGAACTACTGTGGCAGCACGTAGCTGCCACCCAAACCACATGACACACGGAGCCTAAACTATTACTGCTTGGTCCTTCACTAAGAAGTTCGCTGACCCTGCGCTAGCACATGGTTCCCAAACTCTGCTGCATGTTGGAATTACCAGGAACTTTTTTTAAAGAGGTTGTTTATTTATTTATTTTTTATATTTTAATTCTCACCCAAGGACACACTTAGAGGGGAAGAGAGAGGGAGAGAAACATAGATTAATTGCCTCTTGTACACGCCCCAACCTGGTACGGAACCTCTAACCCAGGCATGTGCCCTGACTGGGAATTGAACCCACAACCTTTCAGTTAATGGGACGACACTCCAACCAACTGAGCCACACTGGCAAGGGCTACCAGGAAGTTTTCAAAAACTTAATGCTCAGGTCATGTCCTATACAAAGTAAGTCAGACTCTGGGGGTTGAGGCAGGTGTCAGATCCACTGTGCAGCTGAGTTTGGGAACCTCTGTCATAGCTCCTACTATGTGCCTCCTGCCGCACCTGGGAGGGTGGAACCAAGCTCAGAAAGCTTGCCCAGAATTTAAGCATCTTTTTGCCACAAGGCCTGTGGGAAGGGTTGCAGGCTGGCCCCCATGGGCCTTGTTTTGTGTGACACACACAGTAATTTTTTAAAATAAATTTGCCTCTCTTTAAAAAGATTTTATTTATTTATTTTTAGAAAGAGGGAAAGGGAAGGAGAAAGAGAGGGAGACAAACATCAATGTGTGGTTGCCTCTTGTGTGCCCCCTACTGGGGACCTGGCCCACAACCCAGGCATGTGCCCTGACTAGGAATCGAACCAACAACCCTTTGGTTCTCAGGCCAGTGCTCAGTCTACTGAGCCACACCAGCTAGGGCCCACACAGTAATTTTTAAAGCCGGAAATTTCACTATGGCATCTGGGTTCAGCTACTCTTGAAGCTCCCATTTCCAAGCGGCAATAATGCTCTGGATCTGACTCGGTTTCATTGTTTAATATTGCCTGCTTGGTCCCTGAAAGCATTTGAGTTCAAGTGCCCTGACTTAACAGTAAAGAAGTCTAGCCCAGCACACTTCCAAATTTTAACATGCACACTTGTTCCTGGGTCCTTAGGTTCCAATTCAACAGGTCAGGTGGGCCCACATGTTGTGTCTCTAACAAGCTGCTAAATGATGCTGACCTGGAGGGCCTGGTACTTTGAGTAGTTAGGCTGTAGGCTATGGTTCTCAAACTTCAGTCTGGCCCAGAGTCTCCAGAGGGCTGTTCAAACTCGGTTTCTGATTCAGGAGGCCTGGCGTGAGACCTGAGGACTAGCCTTTGTAACAAGTCCCCAGGTGATGCTGCTGCAGCTTGTCGGGAGCCAGACTTTGAGAACCACTGCTCTAGGCTGTGTGCTTGACCCACTGGCTCACACCTAGAGTCGGGGTCTTGGAGGTGCCCCAGACAGCAGGGTCTTTATTCCATCTGATGATGTCAGAAGCCCAGCTGTTGCCGAGGGAGTCAAGTCTTTCTTGGCTTCTTCAGTCAACCATCTCTTTGACCAGACCCATGCAGTTTCTTTCGAGTTCAAACCCACAATTTAAAGACAATGGGAGCCTGGAGATGGCAGGATTTCCTCCCCCACGGAGGTCTCTCATTCGATACTACAGGTGGCACTGCTCAAACAGATTTGAAACCCAGATATGGGATCTTGGGTGGGCCCAGGCCTCCAGCCACAGAGCAGGCGGGAAGAGGCCACACCCCAAAGATAGCTGTGGCTGCTACAGCTTTAGGAGCGCTGGCAGGGCCCTCTTGAGGGTCAGGCTGGGCCCAGTGCCATGCACTACAACTGCCTTGAACAAGAATGACCACCCTGGCCAGGACTGGTTTCCCAGAGTCCTTGAACCTGAGAGGGCTGGCAGCTGGATCTGGATGGCTGAACTGACGTTGATCGGAGATTATGTATTATTTAATTCTCTTCCTGGACCCTTCCGGGCAAAGACTGGCTGCCTCACAGGGGCTCTGGCTTGGCTCAAGAAGCCCTTGCCTACTGGCCGTCCCAGGCAGAGCCATGTGACAGGACAGCACGTGGGGCCTGGCCCCTGAGGCGGGGAGGTTTGGGCAGCCCTTGTGCAAGTCCCGGCCCTCCACTTACTGGTGGGGTGACCTTGGGCAGCGGCTGCTCTGTGGAGGGCCGATGATGACACCGTGCAGGACTGACTGGAGGATTAAACGAGATGGTGTGTGGGTAAAGTGCTGAGGCAGCATCTGGCACATGTTAGGTGCTCAACAAACGGTGGCTGCTACTACCAACATAATGATAGATATTGGTTATGGTTATTTAGTTATGTGAACTGCTCTACCCGCCCGTTCTCTGCAGCCTGGTAGACAGAACAGCTTGCTTATGCACAAAAAAGTACCTATTTGGCCGCAAATAGTCAACTCCTATTTAAGTGCCTACTGTGTGCTGGCCATGGTTCTAGGTCACTGCCATTCAGTATAAATATAACACAAGCCCAAGTCCAACCCACATAAGCAATTTCAAATTTTCTGAAAGCCACATCTTTTAAGTGACAAGAAAAAAGAAGCAGGTGAAATTAATTTTGATAATATATTTCATGGAACCCCTATATTCAAAATATCATCACTTGAACATGTCGTCAATATTAAAAGTTATTAATAAGATTTTTTATGGTCAACACATCTTTTTAAATTTTAATTGTGGTAAACAATTTAAAAAACAGAACAAAATTTACCATCTTAACCATTTCTAAGCGTTCTGTTCGGTGATGCTAAACACATCCACACTGCCACGCAACCGTCTCCACCGCCCATCTCCAGAACTCTTTTTAATGTCTTCCGTCTCTCTTCTTCATGCAAAGTCTTTGGGGTCTGGACAGTTTTACGCTGAGGGTGCCTCGCAGCCCACCGAGTGGCGAATCCATCACTAAGTAGTTGCCACGTGTGAGTAGCGGCTTCTGTGTTGGACAGAGAAGTTCTGCTGGGGCGAAAATGGGGATGAGGCCAGTGCACA